>JAXGGA010023439.1:0-13464 GCA_038373865.1 Uloborus plumipes | reverse complement strand
AAATCCAACGGATACAGTTTAAAAGATACTAAATGTTAAACTCTTTTTTTTTTTTTTGGGTCACCGATAAAAAGGTCTTTTAACGCTTTGTCAAAGAGCACCTATGCGTTACTTCCAACAACATAAAAAACGGCAAAAAAAAAAACCTTACTCGTGAAAAAAACATATCATGGACGTGTGCATTTTCTGCCATTTAATTCCAGAAGTGCTCCGGCTATTGCAAAATTATGCAAATCATGCATCTTTGCATTCAAGGACATTGTTGGGTGTTTATGTTAATGAATCGTTTTGGAGGGTGAGCATGATGATGATCCAAAGCATTGCCTGCAAAATTATATGCTTTTTAGACTGCGTAATATGCACAATTACGCCGTTTTCGGAACATTACGGAGAGCTTTGAAAGCGACTCAGAGTAGATTCGCAACTACTACTTTATTTTTCATAGCCCGGTAATAGAGGAATTTAACATAATTTCATGGTCGGGGAAAAAGATGTATGGATAGAGTACTCTATGAATTTGTTAACTGTTCTCGTTAAACTGTTTAGATATCTTTACCAGGATCTGCCCCTTTTTTTATGTCTGAATTTTTATTTATTCCCCATAATGCTTTGAGGCTTGTCTGTTCCCTGTGTGTAAAAAAAATAATCACATTGTATATACTCAGTGACCACTTTCAGCGAAATTACGAGGGGGGCATGAAATTTTCGTGCTTATAGTGGCAGGGTTGCAAGAAACCCGGGTTTTTTTTCAAAAAACCCAACCCGGGCAGGTTTTATTGGGTTTTTTAGGGTTTTATTGGGTTTTTAGGGTTTTATTGGGTTTTTTTAGATTTATTGTTTCTTTTGCTTGTTGAAAAAGGAAAAGGCAAGGGGGGGGGGGAGGATTTCTTCCTTCTTGTTTAAAAAAGAATTAATTAAGAATGCTGATTTTTATTTTTGTTTGCATTTAAATACTGTAAATAAATCATCATAAAAAAGACAAAGTAACAAATAACATTTGAAAATTACTTTAAAGGATTAGTTTACACTTTTTTATTATGCCACCACCAACCAAGTTTCATCATAGATAAATGTTAAAAAAAATTAATTAAATGTAACGATATTTAGTAATAATTTGTGCTCAATTTTCGTAGTTATTAGGATAAAGGTGTAACATTTTAAAATGTATTTTGTAAAATTATCCTCTTTTCCCGTAATATTACTTGAGGCCATTGCCAACTGTAAACAAATAAACAAAACAATCGTTGACATCGGCAGAAAAGAAATTACCTTAGGGTTTTATATATACATTTCATGGGTAGACGTATAAGTTTCAATGTAGGGTAACTTTTTTAAAAACAATGGATAAAATCTAATATAAAAAATGCTGAACATAAAATAAAACTCACTAATTTTAAAAAACCCAATAAAACCCGCTTTTGTGCGGGTTTTATTGGGTTTTTTAGAGTGGGTTTTACCCAAAAAAAACCCGGGTGGGTTTTTTTGGGCAGGTGGGTTTTTTGCAACCCTGTATAGTGGTCCAATATCTAGTAGTGTTGAAAAAATTGTTGATGTATTTTTACCTAAATTAACTCTAATTTATTTACTTTTGGCTTGTCCAAAAAGCGATACATCGTTTCACACGCAGGAAGAAAAAAAAACAATAGCAAAAATTTATAAATGGCAATTTAGTAAAAGTCGATTCTATTTTCACTGGTATAATTAAAAATTTCCTGAGAAATGGCAACCAATTAAATGACAAAATTGTTTGAAGAAGATTAAACGTGTATAAAGGGATAAAAAGCAATCAAATAGTGCCTTAAAATAAGAGAAAAAATATTTTGAATACTTATACCTGTCAGGGTTGGCAAAAACCCGGGTTTTTCTACAAAAACCCAACCCACCCGGGTTTTTGTGGGTTTTTCTGGGTATTTGTGGGTTTTTCTGGGTATTTGCGGGTTTTTCTGGGTTTTTGTATGTTAAATTTTATCTCTTATGCGGGTATTGATATATAATGTATGCATTCATTCATATAAAAATATATTCATTAAGTTAAAGTTCTGAATCGCATTTAATCAATTTTAATGGATTAATAATTAATATTATTAACAATATCAATTAATAATATCATCAACCGAATTGTAATATTTAATGTGTATATTTAAGAAGCTTTGGACAATGGTTTCAGCTATAAACTTTTATCACTTGTTTTTTGCAAAATAGAAGAACTGTTGCAAATGGGCTTTCCTACAAATACAGGAATATTTAGGGTGTGAAAGTTTCAAAAACTTAATGAGAAAAGATGATTATTTCTATTAATAAACAAGTGCAAATAGTTTTAATTTTTTAATAGTATCAATTTAAGTAGCCTGCGTCACGTCTAGTCATGTCATTTGCATGTTTCTTATAAGGCATATCTCAATGATAGGTATGTGCCTGAGATAAGAGAAGTGTCTAACTCCCCCCCTCCTATTTTCAAAACCAAAACTGATTAATTTCAGATGGGGGAGGGGGGGACTCTTGATCGATTTTTTTTTTTTTTTTTTTTTTTGAAATAATCTTTAGAAAAAACTAGGTTAACATTAGAGCTTTGCAAGAATTATAAATTTATTAATAAATGCTTGTCATAATATTTTAGTAGTAATAAATTGCATGGGGACGCATTTTCTTTGTTTTTTTTTTTTTAATCAAAGTCAGTGGTATGGTACATCTATAACATAGCACTTGAAAATCATCTAAATGCAATAGGGTTAGAAGAAATGAAGAGCAAAACTTAATTTTTCTTGCTCCAGAATAAAAGCAAAATTTGAAGCAGCAACTATTCCATACAAAAATTTCAATTTCGAGACCTACAAATCAAAATTAAATTATTCAATTTTGTGTTGAATCAAAATTATCATAAAACATTAACTAGGCATTTTTTTCCTTCTACAAGAAGTTTATCAATGGTTCATTTCCAATTTATTTTTAAAATTTGAAATTTGGTGTGAAAAAATAAATAAATAATAATAAGTATTTTGCAACAAAAAGTAGTATCATAGGTAGAAAAATTTTCTGGACGATGACTTGAAAATTGAAGAAATAATAATTATTTTATAAAATAAATAATTACTCTAAGAAAAATTATCTCAAATGAACCTGATTTCTTACTTATTTTTTATGTATAATTTAGATGAGATATTATTATTGACTATATTTGTTAATCACTTAGAAATTAACAAAAACCCACTTTTGACAAAAACCCGGGTGGGTTTTTGTTGGTGGACCCGCCCAGAAAAACCCGGGCGGGTTTTTCTGGGCTGGGCCCACCTTTGCCAACCCTGATACCTGTAGCTTATTGAGAACAGACGCTTAAAAGATTTTTAGAGATTTCTATTGCAAATCTCGACCATATTGATTATGTGGAAATTTCACTAAAAATTGCCCTATATTCAGCGTCTCATTTTTTGTCAGCAAAAACTTGACGACTAAAAGCTACGTTACGAGTCATCAAAATGTGATATTACTCATTTTATGGAAAAAGAAGACGGAAACTATTTTAATTAACACATGTGTAAATCAGTAATTGCTCTGATTGTTGCAACTCCATCACTAATGTAGAGATGGATCCAGTAGCGTACATAGACAAAGGTGCGCCCCCCACCCCCTATTAAAATGTAAAAAATATTTTCCCCGTGTAGCCTTTAATGCTATTTTTCTGGATCGGGCGCCCTCAAACCTCTTGCGCCCCCCCGCGCCGCGGGGGTTGCGGGGGCGCTATGTACGCCACTGGATGGATCTATAAGCGAGCCGAACTATAACTTTACCTTCGTCCTCCTTGCTTTGCTGTTTTGTGTTGTTGCATTCCATTGTCCTCTTATATGTTTTATGTGTCGAATGCAAAATGAAACTTCAAAATATATATATGGGTCCTTATTAAAACTGTCTGCACTATGCGTGTTCGTTCACTGATAAAATTGAAGAGGAAAAAAAATTCGCAAGAAAAATGAGACCTTAATTTGTCAGATTCATTGCATCTCCTTTTCAGCTTTTCCTACTACTTCTAACTGCTGTTATCTGTCTAAGGGACTTAGTTTTCCTTCTTGATATTCTCCTTTTTCTTACAGTATTTACTAATTTTAATACAACATTCGAGAAAACTAAATAAGTATTGTCTCGTTTCTCTTGCAGATACTACCACTTCCTCTACACCCACTACCTGAGCCACCAGCTGCACAAGATCGTCGACCAGTCCCAGAACTGCGAGGACATCCTGCTGAACTTCCTGGTGAGCCACGTGACCCGCCTGCCCCCCATCAAGGTGACGCAGCGCAAACAGTACAAGGAGACCATGATCTCCGGGGGCGGCCGGAGCTACCCGAGTCCCTGGAACGACCCGGACCACTTCATGCAGCGCCAGAGCTGCATCAACTCCTTCGCCAAGGTCTTCGGGTACATGCCGCTCGTCCGCTCCAACACCCGACTCGACCCCGTCCTCTTCAAGGACCCAGTCTCGAACCTCAGAAAGAAGTACAGGCGCATGGAGATCACTGGCAGCTAGGGGCGGATCCTTTGCTCTTTATAGGAACACAATCTTTCTTCGGGAATATCCGATGGTACCGTTTCTTGGCTTGGCATTGGCTGTTGCCAACCCATGCATTTCCACCAATGATCTCTCGCGTGATGCCTTGCCTGGTACGAATGGATATCCGTAAACTGTTGGAACTTGAATATCTTCTACTGATACCTGCCACAGGACTAGTGGTCGAACACCAAATAAGAGAAGCAAGGTTCTGCTAGAGTTCCACCAAGTGGGACATCCACCAAGATGGAACGTGTGCCATTTTCTCACCTGTGATTGCTTTTCAGGTACTTGAAATCAGCTACAAGTCTATGATGCCATCTGAAGGCGGCTGCTTATGGCACCGTGCCACCTGTTCCAAAACAGTGGAAATACGCCTTGCCAACTTGAGTGCTGCTACTCGATCCAAATCAGAGCTTGGCTTGAAAGTGCCATTTTTATATTCTCACATCGGACTCGTCAGAAAGTCATTTGAAAGGTGACTGGACTCTTTGACCCCGTGTCTGTCTGTGTCGCTCATGTGCTACGTTACCTTGAAGGTAGGCGGCCTATGGGCACTCGGCTGGTTCCGTGGAGCATTTTGTTTCCCCATGACAGATTATCCACATATTGTTGACATCAGAACAGCAGTAGGCTATCTTACTGTTACAGTAAACTCTGGATTATTCGCGGTTCGGATTAGCCGTGGGTTTTTCAGTTTTTTTTTTTTTTACTGAATGCAGAAAAATGCGTTATTGGTCAACTTTAGCTTTTAAAGATTTTTTTTGCGTTCAATGTTATCATTTTTAGCTATAATATAAAAGTATATTTTGTGTTATTAACATTTTTTACTTATTTTTTCGGATTATCCGCGGTTACCGTGCCCTCCTATTCCACGGATAATCGAGAGCTTACTGTTATTTCTTAGACAAAATGTTTTGGCTGTTGCTCTGAAGCAACGATGTATGATTGGTGATGCATTCTTGCAACTGCAACATCTGCTATACGTCTACTAGTGACGTAGTAGGACTTCGATCAAATGCATCTTAGAAGCACGTTCGTAAGAAATCATGTACGCGGGAAAACAATCTTTGCTTGTCTAGATAAAATTGTGCTTTTGACCTCAAAATCACAATTTGGTTAAAACCGCCTATCACATACATTTATATACAGGGGCGCCCCAAACTCAATTTTTTGGGAGGGGAAAAATTAACAATTTGCCGAATGAAGCTCCAATTTTAACGAATGATAAAATATATATATATATATATATATATATATATATATATATATATATATATATATATATATATATATATCCATATATTATTTCTCTAAGCCGAATCCTATACCCGGTCGAAACTCGCTCATTTCTTTATCGAATTGCAAGAAAATTTATGATTTTGAAGCTTATCCCGCGGGCTATTGACGAAAATTAGACCCACCCTCTAAAAAGTGTCGGTTCGTTTTTTATTCGAACTTCAATTTTTGGGCACAAAATTGACTCTATCTAGCGAAATAATTGTTGTATCGTCTCCATTTTGATTTCATTCGAAAGATTAAAAAAAATGCGTTCTTTAGAACGTTTCTCCGCTAGCGCCGCGTAACGAGAATCTCGAAAATCCACGTTTAAGCGACTTATAAGCGATTGAAGTTTGAAAAAGTTAAATTTTTTGCTCAACGGTTAAAATCGTTTTACCATTGTTGTTCAAATCAATTTTAAATGCGACATTTCAAGCCAAGGCTTAGCTCGGTGAACCTTAATTGTAACTTTTATTGTTTTAAAATACTATGGTAGTTTTGCGATAACGTTAGTATTTAGTTTAGTAGTAGCCTTGGGTATTTGATTTTAATACAGGGTATCACTTTTGTAGTAGTTGTAAAAGTGAACGTGTCTTTGATCTCTTTGAAAAGTTGTCAGAACGACGGCAGTAGATGGCGATGTTGTGCAAATGAAGCCAATAAAAATTGTCGTATTAAATTTTAAGTTTAGAGTTTTTTTTTTTTTTTTTTTGCGGAATTCCGCACGGGTCACCTAGTATATATATATTTGTACAAGCATGCACACATGTATAACATTTAGCGAAAGAAAACATTAGGCATATTTAAAAAAAACAATTATAAAAACTAAAAAGAGCAAATAATCTTAATTTATTAGTGTCTTCAATTTGCCGAATCGTCAGAAAAATGTGCCGAATACGGAAATTATTGGGAGGTCACAGTGACCTCCCATCGGGGCGCTCCTGATTATATAGAGAGATATTTGAAATAAACTGGGATAAATATTTAAAACAGGGCATTACAGTTAACATTTGATTCTGTCTAATATTTTAGAATAAGTGCCATTCAGGGGAACGGGATCTCTTTCGCCTGAAAACGAAAGATGCTGAAAGATCAAGGTTCTACTGTAGATGTGAATTCGCGCAGATGGCAGAACACTTGTAATAACTTAGGGCCTGGCTCCACAACCGACCGAAACCGAAAATCCGGGTACTTTCCATTTCCTTTAAATTCAGGGCCTTGCTCCACATTGACGTAAAGCAGAAGCGTAAAATGGAGTAAATAGTGTTCCAACGGAAAATACCCGGATTTTCGGTTCCTGTCTTGACCGAAACCGAAAATTCGGGTACTTTCCATAGGAACACTATTTGCTCCATTTTACGTTTCTGCTTTACGCTCGCGTTTTCCGCTGATGTGGAGCAGGGCCCTCAAAGTACCTGGATTTTCGGTTTCGGTCGGTTTTCTGCGGATGTGGAGCCAGGCCCTTACTCAAACCATTTCATGAATGTGACATTTTGGGCTTTATTCCTGAAATTTGAACTGTGGCTTATAATTCGGATATAAGGAAGTGTCATGTATCGTAATGTGAGATATCAACTTTCTAAAAAAACATTTGTACTTGAAAAGTAATGATTTGTACGTGTTGCAAGTACAATTTTTTAGCCCAGGACAAATTTTCAAAGCACTGATACTTCTTATTAGGATACATTCCTTATATTAGCATGTGTGAAAATTAAGAGCCAAAGTTTAAAATACCGAGAATAACACTCAAATATATGCGGAAAAACATCTCGTTTATGAAATCGATCAATCATAATAATAAAGTTGGGAAATAAAATCGCGAGTTGGATTTTGGAAAGATGGACAAAGGATGTGCATACTGTCGATGCTGTCTGCAGAAATCATCCGAATTGCGGGCGCTTTGATTGCCTGGGTTTAAAAACGAGACTTACCGGCAATATTCGTCCTTAACTGTGGCGCCATCGATAGTATCTTCATCCATTAAGGTAGCGGAAGCATCAACGTCTCAAACTACGAGAAGTCGAAAATTTTCAATTGAAATCAACGTTTCGAAACGTGACTACATGAAATCTTTTGTGGTTGACTGCGAATTGACTCATCTAATTCTTTAATTTAATTGAAAATTTTAGCCATGTTATTGCATTTTGTTGACGGTATTTTAATAGTCAAAGCAGAATTAATTGGTCCCTTAATCAACTGAAACCAGTTATTGTTTGATCCGAGTTTGACAAGCAGAAAGATCTGTCTTTGAACGAATATATTTTTTTTAAATGTTAGATCTAATTCGTTTTAATGTCGAATGTAGTCTCATCTGGTTAAGTTTAATTTTGGTCATTGGAATAGCGACAGCAAACTTTGAAGGAAGATCTCTTTGCATTAACTCAAATTAAAATAACTCTTCTGAAGTCCAATCACATTCTTATTTTTCCCCCATTTGTTCTGTATTTTGAGATAACTATACTTTGCCACTGTGTGTACACATTCGTAATATTTTTTAAACGAGATGTGAGGTAAGGAGAAACGAGAAGATGGAAGTTGACTCTTTAAAATTTTGAGTAAAACGTGAGCTAAGTTCAAACCATAGGTAGGTAATCATTGAGAAGTTTTTTTTTTTCAAAATCATGCTGTGAAGCAGAGCCAACTCTTGCTGCAACACAGAAGAGTTCTTCTTTCTAATTGAACTAATTGTGTCCTAATTTTAAATTTAAGCCCCTTTTACCCTTTGCTTTTCTATGTTTTGTACGTTAATGCTTTAGAGCAGATAAATGATATTCCGATTGTCAGCTAAAGCAAAAGTAAAACTTCGATAGCACAACAAAGTAACACCCGAACAAAGTCTAAATAAGAACGATTCAATCGGCTCAAGATTGTAGAATATGCTGAACCGAAGAAAACTGGAATAATAAAGAACACCATCTCTTCTTTAATGAGAAAAAAAGAACTGTATCTCCCCCCCCCCACACACACACACCACCTACAGCTGTTTCAATAATATTAATCTCAAATATATGAACTAAAAAAAGAAAGAAGAAAAGTCGACGCAGAGACTATCTAAAAGTGAATTGACTACAGTACTGAACGAATAAATCGTGGATGCAAGACCTTCCGTCTCAGGACGGATTTCCGTCTTGACAAAATCGCCAAGACGGACCATGGGACGGAAAAAATATATCTCAATCCTTCAATATTTACTTCCAAAGGAAACAAAATTGAAGGGAATATAAAATCAGATTTCTTAAAAGTACATTTTAATCTTTATTCCAATCCAAAACTTTTGTATTGAAGCCTTTCTTTCTCTTTCTGAATAAACGAACTGCAATGGCATAATTTGTCGGTGTTGATTCTCTTCGACCCCATCCATTCCCTTCCCTTAACTTCATCAAATATGACCTACAATTTCGTTTTTAGGATTTTATTTTCTGTGCCTCCTCCTCAAACGTCGTCAAAAATCGCCCCACCTTATCCTAATATCACTAAACATCGTCTAAAAATAGCTTTTTTGAACTAAAGTCTCGACAAATCCCCGCCCCACCCTCTCGATTACTATACTTAAAACTATGATCTTGCTACTAAAAGTAAAATTAAGCTCCCCCCCCCCCCCCCAGTTCAGACAATTTAATGAACAATATGTGTATTTTTTTTTTTTCATTTTCTTTAGTATGCATGGGGGGGGGGGGGTCTCAAATATTTTCCGTCTTAGAAGCATGGCCTAACTTGTACCCATGGCAATAAATCCTTTGTCTTCAATGCATCGGGCGTTTAACGTAGTACATTTTACTTATTTCTCTATCATGGTAACATAGCATAAAGACATAACGTACGTTATCTCGCTAGGTCAAGGACGCTATGTCCCCAAAACAAAAATCTCGACGAGATTTTCTAGTTTTATAAGCATTTTTTCAATGATTTAAAACTAAATATAAAACAATAAGAACGTTTTTAAAACCACATTTTAAGAAATGATTCATTCAAGTATTTCAACAGTAGTCTTTTAAATTCACCACCCTTTTTGAAAAGTGTGTTAGTGTGTCAAGTCCCTTCGCGTATGTTTCTTCAATGCTAATGTTTTCAATAGCCCACTCTTTGGAAATACTAGTTTCTAGCAAACTTCCAGCTTTTTCGCCCCACCTCCATTAAACTAACGCCAAACGATTTCCGAATTTCCCCGCCCCTTTCTCCTTTGACACGTAACATTGTTTTATTGGTCGGAAATTCTTTTCTTCGTTGTTGCCATTCGCTCCGTAAAACTGGGAATAAAAACAATCGGGTATGCTTTATTTAGGGAAAAAAATAAGTATTCCGTTAAAAGTTTTCCCTAAAATTAATGGCTTGTAGACATGGAAGTCGTTTGGAAGTTGGCTTTTACGGTGACTTTAGCCCCCTCTTCGGGGTTTGAAATGGCGATTTTTATTTCGTCTCAGCTAGTTGATGTTTTGTCGTTTTTTCCCTCTTAAATGTTGAATGATAGGACGGTATGTTTTTATTTTAAAAATATTAACTCTGAATTCTATTCTTGGCAGCAACGGATGCCAATAGCAGCTGGAATAAAAAAATAATAATAGATCAGAAATATTTCATCTTTGAAAAGGGGTTAGAAAAATGTTAACTAGTATTTGCATAAATGCTCAAACCATTCATTGAAATTTAAATTAATATATGTTTTTCTTTCTTTAAACTTGTTTGAAATTGATGCTATGTTACCAATTCTCTGGCCAGCTATTCGGAGTAGAGGACTGCAGCTATTGGCGATGGATCCATAAACAATTCGAGTTAAATTTTTGATTGGTTAATATTTGAATGTAAATTTAGAAATCAACCAATCGTTAATTTCTTGGGATTATTATTATTATTATTATTATTATTTTTTGTTACGAGGATCTTTGATAGATGGCAGTGTTTTCCGAACAGTGAACTCGTTTTTGCTCTATGTTAAAACCCAAAAAGCGATAGACATTCAGTATTAAGGGGGGCATTGATCTTACATGATCAGAGTTTAGAGTTCAAGCTCTTCACACACACAAAGCATTCTTGTAATGAAACAACTATCTAACAGACATTTGAAGTCTTTACAGAGTATTTTGCACGACAATAAATACGTACTTTACATTGAAAATATTACTTGCACAATGGCAATATATAGTAAGCGAAAATCTACTGGAAAAGGTTAGCTCCAAGATTGTTAAGTTATTGCTTTGGCGCCAAAATATTTAGCCAAGCTTGGCGACTATCTCAATACCGCTTTAAGACGCAATGATAAAAATGGCTAAGTTTCAAATTAATATTTATTCTATTTAATAAAAAAATATATGTATTAGAAAATCTAATATAAACTTTTTCATTTCAAATCTTGCGGATTAAAAACAAAAAAAGAACAAAAATGCATTTAAATGGAAACTTTAAACGAAAGTTTTGTTCGGGCAGCGGGTAAAGAAAATATTTCGAAAGGAACTTTCAAGATATGACTCGTTTTGTTATGTTTTTCAAAAGTTTTTTGTGACTTTTTTTACTTGCATTTGTGAATGCAAAAATGTTTGCTTGTGTTTGTATTAATTTATGCCTTCAATGTTGGAACGTGTATATTCATGCTTTGTTCTTAGTTACTAGTTAAATTAATTTTCAGAAGTTGTTACTTCCTAATTATATAGATAAATATTCAATTAATATTACTTCTTATTATTGTGAGAGTTTGTTATGAAGAATAACACTTCTAGTCTTTAATAATGTTATGTAATTAAGTGAATTTGTTAATCAGAATTAATGAGTAATTTTTTGAGCAATAAGTTGCTCGAAAATTAGTTATGTATAAAAATGGAAACATTTATGTAGAACATTTTTTTTCAATCAGTACTTTTTGAAAGTTCTTTTATGTGTATATTATGTGCGAATGATAATAGTTTTGTTATTTGTTGCATCATGTCTTTTCCGAAGTTTTAGTTACTGAAATTACTTAGCATTAGAAAATCTACATTTTTAAAAAGTTTGTTTTAATCACATTTTATTTTTCTCATTGAAATAAGTTCAATATAAATAATTCTATATTGGATTAACTGCTTAACTATTTCAAACTATAAAAATTTACTGTAAAAAAAGGAAGAAAAAATCCTAATGTAACCAAGTTTCCTCTTCGCTAAAAATCTTTTTGTTACTTTGCCCCTTTTTCTAGTTGAAAGCTTAGTTTTTGATATCCATTATGTTTTTAATGCTCCTTTTTTCATGGTATATCAACCTAGATGTGGTGACATTCCAGAATATACTATGAATAAGGCAGAAAAAAAGTGTTATACTGAATCGAATTAGTGTTTCGTAGATGAAATTGAGTACTTTTTCAAAGAGAGAGAGAGAAAAAAAAGTAAATAGTATTATTTATGTACAACGAAAACAATATAAAAATGAGAGATGTAGTCCTCTTCATACTTATTTATGTTATAACGTTTTACAACAAATTGAATTTTACTGAAGTCCTACATTGAAAGAACTCCTCTTTCTCGACCTGCTCAATAGGTGGCGCTTCTGGAGTGACGTCATATTTTCTGTCGACAGTCGGATATGACGTTGCTTACGAGGCGCATTGCTATTGGTAGAGCTCATATTAACCAGACCAATGTAATCAGCCATTTTGTTGCTTGTGATGCCTTTGGTAGGTCCACAAATGTGACTTACCTGTTATGTTTATTACGAGGATATTTTTAATAATACATGAGCAAACCCAAAATAAAAAAGGAACCTTCAGACTAATTTTTAAACGAAATCGTGGCTTGCCAAGAGTTTGTTTCACCACTCACTCATTGCTTGCACAATTTATTGTTTTAACATACTTGTAAAAGTCGGATGTATATACATGGTTTAAAAAAACGTTTGCCATTTTATTTAAAATAAGAGTTTTGTCAAAACTTTCCAACGTATATCTAAAAAGGAAAGTATCTGGCTATGTGTTTGTTTTTCCAAAACTGTTTTGGTTTTCTTATATCGGCATACAAAAAATTAGGAATTTCTTCAAAGGAGACGATTTCTTTTAAACCTGTATACACTTTCAACACGCATTTCTAATTACATTGCTGCATTAAATATGAAGTAAAAACATATTACCATGATGAAATGGGTGCTTTTGTGATCAAGAAATCATTTATGACCTACATTTAGTGTCTTCATTGCCATCTAATGACGAAATTTATTAACCTACCGGAATTTTTTTTTTAAGTAATTTATTAAAAAAATAGTTATTTAAAAAAATGTTTTTTAAAGGCTACGCAACTAAGAATTTGGCAGTTCAGCTCGAGAAATGATCACGTGAGTGTGGTCACAACTTCTTTTATGTTCATTGCCCAAAATTAATCAGTCTACTTAATCTTAGTCTAATACCCACAGAAATTAGTTATCGAACTCCTCAAACATACATTCGTCGGGGAACAAAATGGCTGACGTACAAGTTTGGATTCTAAGAGCCTTACAGTGGATGCATGTCCTGTATCTACCCAATGAGAATTGAACTAAAACAGGTTTACCTCCAACTCAAAGAGAGAATTTACCACTTATTAACATAGACCACTTACATAGGCGCACATGACTTTTATGATGTAATAAAATATACATTTATATTATATATATATATATTGTAAATAGTTATACATACAAAGAATGTTGCA
>JAXGGA010023438.1:0-13465 GCA_038373865.1 Uloborus plumipes | reverse complement strand
ATATGTGATGCGTTATTGTGCACTTTAAAATGAATCGACATTTTATAAAATACAATACAGCTCTTACGATAAGAATAAAGCTTTATAGCAAATTATATCGGAAAAGTAAATGATCAGTATACCCCAATATTCTGTAATTTAAAACATTTTAATAAATAAAAAAAAATTCTTAGCTTACAACATTTGGCAAAAGTGACACTAGAGGACTGATTTGTTTCAATGCATCTCAGACAACTTAACAACCTTTAAAACATGTTTTTTACAAACCTGTTCCCCACGAACCCATTGAATGCCCACTGAAACTCCATTTCAAATCACGTATGCACTGCCCCCCCCCCCCCAGTTGATTTAAATGATTGAGAAATTAGCGCTCAGCTGTCATGTTTTCAAAGGGCTCTATTTACCTGTTGGAAAATAGAAAGATGAATGAATCAGTTACCGAGGAATGGAGTGCGAGTTTTATTCTTTCAGTAACAGTCTCTCAACTCCATATCATAACTCGATATGACACATTGCTCGAGTCAGCTACCACGCGATCGATCTTTATCGCACGTTCCGTGAATCGATACGAAAGGGTGATCCATCAAGGAAATTTTCCGAGGGAGACATTTCTGATTTAACAAGCGTGTGGTTTTATTCTTGACGTATTGCATGAGCGAAGGGTTTTTTCTTCTGCAATCTTACTAACCGCAGAAATGATTTTCCAATGTAGTACAGGTTGACAGCGAATTTCAAAGAAATTTTTTCGCGGTCTTTCTGTGTGTTATTAAATACTACACATACTTAATTTAGTTCACGTGGCACACGCGGTCCAGTCGGTAGGCTTTCTAGATGCAGAACAGCGTCCATGCAGCATGTCAAAAATTCATTAACATTGATAATAATCAAAAGTTAAATAACATTTATAATAATCAAAATGACATTTTTGAATGAAGGAAGGCAACATGAAATTGATAACTAATTGTTCTCTGGTATTTTTATCTTCATCGAATCCTAATAACACATAACGGGGCTATGTTCATGTATTTTTATGACGTGTGACTTGTATTGTTTTGAAATATAAATTAGTATTTCTGATTTAATTAGCGTGTGGTTTATTCCTGTCATATTGCATAAGGTCCCCTCTTCCCCCCCTTGTAAACGCGGGTTTTTTTTTACGCAATCTAACAAACCGCAGATGAGATTTTTCAATGCAACACAATTTCACGCTCTTTTGAGTGTCATTTATTCTATTTTTTTGCCAATTGCCGGCCCCATCAAGGTCAGAGAAGTCTGACACGGGTGGGGAGGTTCCGAGTTCAAATCCCGGCTGTTGCATGGGTGTACTTTCTCTCCTGTCCTTTCTCTGTGTGGATGTGTTGTGGAGCCGTGAATGGATGCCCACCCTATAAATGGGTCCCTGTGGAATGTGTGTGTACTGTGGAAGTCGGACTTCGCACCAAATGACGGTACAGTTGGAAAAGGGTAGCTGCGCACCCCAAATTGCTGTACTACAACTTAACTTGACACTGAACGTCACTACGGGAGGAGCCAATAAGAGCTCACAAGCAGTCAGCGATCTCCGCTCATTCGCCAAGTAGGCTGTGACGTTCTATCTAGCTCTCTTTTCATAGGCTAACGTCACGCTGACGTCACGATGCTGTTGTCAAGAAATATTGCAGTTTAGTATAGCTTGACTGGAAAAAAAATCTATATAATTCCACAGCTCAAACCCGACTCCAGTCGACGGATTTTCAAGATGAAAAAAATGCTTCAATGAGCAACTTGTTTTTTTTACGCAACTCAACATGCTTCAAAAGAGATTTTTCAATGCAATGCAGGTTGACTGAATTCCAACGAAATACTTTCACTCCCTTTCTGTGTTAGTCATTAAATCAGTTGCGTTATTGTTGTTGTTTAAACTACTCTGGTAGCCGCGTTTGAGACAATGTTACCCGATTTAACCCTGTCCCACTCGCTCCCGTCAAAATCAGGGGCTGAATTTCCATCGCTCCCGTGACATTTCCAGGCTGGAGTGTTAATGCAGTGACGCGCAAAAAAAAAAATAAATAAATAAAATAAATAAATAAATAAAAAATAAATAAAATAAAATAATAAATAAATAAAAAAATTAATTAATAAAACTCATTAATTTCTTTTGCCCGAAAACATTTCATTTCTCGTTTTGCATATTCGATAGTTGCATTTAATACAATACTTTTTAATGTTCAAAACACATACATTTTTTTTTAAATTCTTTGTTTGTAGGCAAACCAACATTAAGTCATAGTAATCCTGAATGTTGACTTTTCCTAAAAAAATATTATTTTTTTTTAATTTTAAGCTAAAAACAAATAAAAATAAAAAATGAAAGCATGTGTTTATTTTTTTATTTCCGTATAATTTTCAGGGATAAAAAAAAATAGGCACTTTTATGACTTTTTTTGAAAATTAACCTATAGTTAATGGGTTAAGGCTCTGTACATGGCTTCCGTTTTACAGAGATCCACTAAGATGGTAGTCCGTTTAGCTCAGACAGAACACGACAGATGAAAGCGCCATCTATCAACGTTTCGATCAGTTTTATCCAAACCAGACGCTTAGCAGCACTAAGTTCAGCTCCCGCCAGAGATATTTATTTAAAAATATAAGTGACTTACATATAAGTTTAGCACAATCATACATTTTCAGGATAGAATTATGTCACCGGTGTATAAATGACAGCCTTGTGTCACTGTAGCTTTTTTATGTACATTGAAACCTCGGAAACTCGACAGCCCGAGGGAACACGAAAACATGTTGAGTCAAGCGAGCTTCAATCACACACGTGTTGACATCGGAGAAACCAGGACGACCAGGCTACCTTCGGATCTCAAAGTGCGTTTCAAGCATTTTTTTTGAAAACGATTGAAGAATTTTCTTGATGTAATATATTTATTGAAATTAGCTGCATTATGTTGAAAAGGGTTTTTATCTGTTCGCTTATTTATTTCTTGCGTATCTTTTCGTCAGATGAGAGAGGCATATTTTGATTTAGAAATCAGCTTTAGATTCTAAAATGTATAGTTGACATCATTTGCAGTCTTAGCAAATTAAGAGAATAGTGATTAACCCATTAATGCCTGACATTTTTTTTCCCAAAGATATTTTGTATACTGGTTACAAACAGTGTTTAATGGACAGGAAAAATAATTTAAAAAATATTATGTAAAAAAATAATTTTTTTATAAGGAAAGAAAAATCGTCCCCCAAAAGTTACGATAGACCCCGGAGGGTACATAATTTTTCTACTGAAATTTTTTTCTGCCTACGATATAATATTTATAAAGACATTTTATAAGAAGAAATAAAATCAGCAATTAACGTTAACTGGGAAGCTGGGAATAACTTTGAAAACTTAGCTTTTTTTCTTGAGATCGTAAACGATGTGATTTTTGATAAAGATCATATTAAAACGGCTACAGAACACACTTTACAATGGTTATGTGCTGCAATCTGTTAATAACGAATTGAAAGAATCCCAAGTTACTAATTGAACACTATTATTTGGTTGAAATGTTCCTTTTGGGGAAATTCAGACCCTTTTTTGAACCGTCCCTAAAAAGAGACGATAGGCATTAATGGGTTAAACTCTGTAAAAACCCTGCAGAAAATAAGCTGTTGTTTTCACAGTATAATGGGTCATTCCGACGAAAATAGTACAAATCATATCTGAAGCTCTTTACTTAAGATTATCAATTTAATTAATTTCCACCAACTAATCATATTTTTTTTCATTGAGTTTCAATTTATTTGTGTATAATGAAGTGTAAATAACTAGTACATGACTCCTTTATGATAGGATTTTAAATATTTTGATCACTTTGTGTAACAGAGTGGCCTCCCGGTTAAACCACGAAGCTGTGGTAGGTACGGGGGACCCTGGAGGTGTGAAATGAAATGTAACAGAGTGGACTAATAAGCCTTTAAAAATATCTGTATAATCACAAAGAAAAGTTACAATCACCAAACAAGCATAAAGTGGAATAAACAGCTTAAAACTAAGTCTGTCTGCAATTTCGAGAAAAAATCTATTTTTTTCATCATGAAATCGGCTCTAACAGAGTGGACAGCCAACAGTTCAAATTAACTATCATAAGAAAAGAATGGGGCTCACCCTAGTTGTTGACTACATAATTCAATATAGCAAGAGCTAATCATGGCAGTTATACTACCTATATTTTTAAAAAAATATATCAGATTGAATGCAATGATTTATTTTAGTTTCAAAAGGCTTGTAACAGAGTGGACAGTTCCAAACATAGAAAATCTAGGGATATGGATAAATAATAGTGTTTTGGGGGAAAAAATTTTTTCATTTGCGTAATAATCTGCAGAAATGGTGTCAGAAGCATCTTTTGTGCAGTGCAGTGTCATTTATTTTGTTGTTACATTTCAGTTTAATTTTAAATCACATTTAAAATTCTAGCAATTTGAAGCTGGGACACGTCAATCAATTGATACTTGATGGTACAAAATTAAATGGAGAACCAATAAAAAATACACTTAATGGGTGGTATTTATTAAAATTAATTTTAAAGAATTCTAAACTCTCGGACATGATTTGTACTATTTTCGTCGGAATGACCCTAATACTGACAGCAGAGGTTACAGTTTAAAACTGTAAAAACACACTAATCAACTGTAAAACTAGCTATTTTAGTTTATTACTGTAAAATTGAAAATTTTACCATAAAATTAACTGTATTATACTGTAAGAACAACAGTATAGTACTGGCAGCAAAGGTTTCAGTTTAAAACTAAAATGCACTGTAATTAACTGTGAAACTAGCAATTTTATAGTTCATTACTGTAAACAAACATTTTTACAGTTTACTACTGTAAAATTAGCAATTTTAGTTTATTGCTGTAAAATTAGCTGTATTATACTGTAAAAACAACATCTTTTACAGTGCATGTTGGTATACGGGAAAGTAGGCTTGTTTAGTTCTGGGAAGTATTTGTTAAGAACAGACGAAGTGTCATCTAAACCGCTATTCTTATATTACTCAAGACAACCGCCTATGACCTGCCCAACTGTGGAAATATGAAGCATCTTCCGCTGACATTACGAAACACCCACCATACAACAAACTTTCACTTCCACCTTTTGTTTTTTGCTTCCCATACCAGAAACAGCAAACCCAACAACCCCAGCAACAACTCAAAACCATCCACTGCCAAATTTTTTATCATCTAAAATCACAACACAAGAACAACCCGAATAATGACTTCCTATTCGAACAAATAATAACAACGAGACTCCCAAGAACACACACGTGTTGACATCGGAGAAACCAGTAGGTCCAGGCTATCTTTGGTTCTCAAGGTGAGCTTCAAGCATTTTTTTTTTCTTTTTTGCAAACGATTCAAGAATCTTTTTAATTACATACATTTATTCATATTAGCTGCATTGTTTAAAAAGTGCTAATACTTTATTTGATCGCGTACCGTAAAATGGGGTGTATAGGAACAGCGGGGTCAATCGGGACAAAACTTCCCGACCGTACAAAGAAATTCTTCATAAATATACTATTGGGTATTTTTCGCCATTAATTTTTTTTATAGAAAGGTAAGATCATAGGAAGTAGGAAAAAATTACTTTTATCAATGTGGCAACGCTACTGGCTTCTCAGGAGGGCTACACGTGGAATGCTATAAAACATCACATTTTCACATCCTGCAAAACTTCATATGCAAGAGCAAATCTTCTTATATTTAAAAACTAAGAGTGGTATGTTTCAATTATACATGTATCTGAACAACAGAATACCACATTAGAATTTACATTTTTTATAAATTGTGTCATAACAATGAAGAATTCTGAAAAATGACATAAGAAAAAAATTTGCGAGGTGAATCGGAACACTTAGTTCTGTTGTTCCAGTTCAAACTTATTTGACGGAAAGTGTTTAAAAAATCAAGATTCTAACCCCAATTCTTCTAATAAAGACACGGACAAGGATTTATTACTGTTTATCCCTTTTCGTGAGCAACTAGATCTTAGAATGACAAAAAGTTACAGATTTCAAAAGATTTTTTCTCCAGGAGACTTCTTTTTGCTTAAAATACGAGGGGGAAAGTCACATAGACTTTATGTAGTAAAATTCCAGCATACAGACAGTGATGAATAAGCGAAAATATATTTCAGGACAATTCCCGAAACCCAGAAAGTTCAAGAAACTAAAGAAAAGGCAGAGTTCATCCCAGGAGATGTTATGAAAAAACTTAAGACAAGTCACGATTGCTGGTTTTAAGGACAAGTACATATTTGTGGACGACATGAGTGACTTCCATTCATGTTAAATCTTTGTATTTCAATTCAAAAGCATTTCTTAAAATTACTTTTCATTTTTCATAAGTTCAAAATTATTTTGAATTTTGACAAATTATAAACGTTTACTGGTATTGAAATTATACATTTATTTGACAGTAATTATCTGTTCTTATTCTCCCCTGTCAATATTACTCATGTTTGTAAGACCTATTACAGGTTAAATTGAAAAAAAAATATATATATAACATGTGTTCCGATTGACCCTTATCAACGGGGTGATTCGGAACACCCATATTTTCCTATATATTTTAATAATAATTGTTCAAAATGTTTTGTCTTTGCTTGGAATATCAAAAGTAAAGCAAGACCGAAGTTTTTACCCAAAAGATCAAATTAAAAAAAATCTTTTAACTCCTTTTTTTACAATCAAAGCTGAAAAGTGTTCCGATTCAAGCCATTTTACGGTATTTATTTTTTATGTATGTATTTCATCAGATGATAAAGACATATTTTGTTTTCAGAAATCAGCTTTAAGTTCTAAAAGGTATGTCTGACTTAATTTGCAGTCTTTACAAATAAAGAGAACAGTGATCAAATGCTAGAAACGCTGTGTTGGTATACATTGAAGTAGGCTCGTTTAGTTCTGTGAAGTACTTGTTAGGAACGGAGGAAGTGTCATTTACGACTCTGTTCTTATATTACTCAAGACGACCACCTATGACCTGCCCAACTGTGGAAATATGAAACATCTTCCGCTGACATTACGAAACACCCACCATACAACAAATTTTCACTTCCACCTTTTGTTTTTTGTTTCCCATAACCAAACCCAACAACCCCATCAACCTCAACAACAGCTAGACAGCTATCCGAATCTTTTATCATCTAAAATCACAACACAAGAACAACCTGAATAATGACTTCCTATTCGAACAAATAATAACAACAAGACTCCCATGAACACACACGTGTTGACATGAGAGAAACCAGGACAACCAAACTATCTTTGGATCTCAGGGAGCCAACCGCGTTGGGAGGGTGCAAAGTTCAGAGGTTTCCGCCGCGTGGGATCAAAACGTTCCATCAAGGCGGGAAAGAATGAAAAATGCGGAACTTTCAGGTGTGTCCCCATCCCATTGTGAGCTGCTGGTGGTAACTATCCCACACCTTTCATTGCAAGAAATGGAACGCTGCTGGAGGAAGTGACATCTTGTTCTGGAAATTTCTAATCTGGGGAGAGGATCACTTTTTGATTTGTTTTGGGATGAGTGAGAGTGGAATTTCAGTTGATGAAATCTTGCGACAGAAGAGGGTCGAGGAAAGTTATGTTGGGGAACTATTCAAAAACTGCGGATTGGTCATTCCACGGAAAACGGTCATTTTGTCTCGCACGGAAGCTTCATATATTTCATGAAAAATAATAGTGAACTCTCATTTATACGCCGCCTCATTAATGTGCCTTTTTCACTTAAATGGTCCCAGCACATTTCACAGCAAAATATGTTTCACTCGCTAATGTATTTCAGAATTACTTTTGATACAGCAAGCGATTTTAAAGACCTGTAATTTATTTTTTATCTACATGCTGTAGAAAGAAACATTACAGAGGGAACAAAGAATTTTAGAAGAATTAACTTCAATTGTAAGTTTTGGTACTTCTTGTAGTAGCAAATCATTTCGTCACATAATTTCGTCATATCTTCCACCTGCTCCGATTGAGAAACAAAAGCTTTTTTCTTTCTCTCTCTCTCTTCCACGTAAAAGGAGGGGAAGGAAAACACTAACTGTCACTAACTGCAACTAAACTGTCTGATTTTTTTTTGTAATTTTAACAAAGTATTTTCCAAATATTTTAACAAGTAATGCAAATATTGTTATAAATTTCTTCAAAAAAAAAAAAAAACATATTTCCAATGCTGTCCTTTGCCAATTGTAGAAAAAGAAACATCATTCGACAAACTTGCTGCTTGATCGGCTCAATACTGTTTGACCATGAATGCTGCGGAATTGGACAACTTCCAAGTGAGACGAGTCTATCTGCATGAGGGGGGGGGGGAGGAGGTAAAAATTTTTAGTCTCGTGTTTGCTCACTTTAATATGATTCTGCCAAATTTGAAGGTCAACATGCATCTGCAAAAGCTCGTACCCCTAAAAACTAATAGATGCGTCCATTTTCTGGCTGTAAACCGAGTCTTAGCTTTTCCATCTTATTCGAGGTCGGATAATACGTTAGCTGCAGGTTTCTTTGCTGTTTAACTGGAAAACATCTCGCAGTAATGTGACAAATTTCTTTTTTGAATTTAAGGTAAACGGAAACACTAAATTTATTCCGTTATATGTAGAGGACGAAATGACATTTTGACACACCTGATAACTTTAATGTATGAATCAAAATTTTTAGAATAGCTTCAAAAAGAATGAAATTATCTATTTTTAAAATGATAATTGATGGACAAATTAATTTAGAAAGTACGTGAGTGACTCATGAACGTAGCAATTATTAATAATGATTAGGAAAGGAAAATATTCAAAACTAGAACAATAAATGAACTTAAAACGATAATAAATGATTAAAAGATGTATGAGTGAACATGAAACGTAGTTGTCGGAATAGCGTTTAGCCAGGGCTGACGTCATTTCAAGTTTTTCCGGGGGGGGGGGGGGCAAAGAGTCCAAGCACAATGCAGTTTCATTGGAAAACATAAAAAAACACGCCCATTTATATGTAAATACATTGATTTCTCAAAGCCAGGGGGGGGGGGGAAATTGACCCCCCCCCATATGACGGGGCTGCGTTTAGCGAATTGCAACACATAGGGTAAGTGCTCCAGTAGTCGGCCATTTAAGAGATCTTTTGTGGATCTTGGCTAACCTAAAACTTTCAGCTATCAATACAGCAACAAAAACAAGGTTAAACTTTAGAATGAACCTTTCTGATAGTGAATCACCTACTTGTTTCAGAAATTAAAAACAAAAAAATTGTTAAAATCCAAGCTGTCGTCACCACTAGTAAATGCTCCAGTCGTCGGCCACAGAATCATCTTAGCTGAAAAATAAGCAGAATCGCAATCTTGGATGACGGGCACACCATTCAAAATGAAATGACTCATTACTTATTCAAAAAAAGTACCCAAAACTTGACTGCCACTGGTTGATGATTGAGGATAGGTACATAAATGTGTCATATCTGATTTTGAATTGAAAATGTACTATTTATGAGGAGTTTTATGTCATTGTGGCCGACTACTGGAGACTGGCCGGCTACTGGAGCACTTACCCTACATATAAATTCATAGAATTCTCGATCAAGCCAAGACGCTTTATCGACATTTGAAAATAAACTGATCTTATCCAAAAGAAAAAAAAAACAATTAAAGGCTCATTTTCAGCCACACATAAGCGTTTTATTCTACTAAAATATGGAATATCAAACGCTAAAAGCGAGTGAGCAAACAAAGTAGACCGCAAATTGGTCGAATGCCGACGGATGCCGAAACGCTCGAAGTAAACTAATCGTTGAAGTACGCTGATCGTTGCCATCGTAAAGAAACACATGAAGGCTCATTTTGCTCCACGCATAAGTGTTTTATATATATAGATACACTGGAAAAAAATGAATGCTGTTTTACTGTATGATACATCTAGTTTTACAGTAATAAACAGTAAAAATTGCTAATTTTACAGCAATAAACTCAAATTGCTCATTAGCAGTACTAAAATATAAAGTTGCTCATTTTAAGGTGATAAACTGTAAAATTGCTAATTTTGCAGTTGATTACCGTGCATTTTACAGTTTTAAATTGGAACTTCAGCTGCCAGTATTACACTGTAAAAATAGCAGTTCATTTTTTCCAGTGTTGGAAGCGTCACGTACGGGACAAAATTACCGTTTTTCGTGAAACAGCCCATTAAATGTATCAACTGATGCGGAATGAAACGATCCATGATTCAATGAAATGGAAAAAGGTATCAATATTTTCGAATATCAAGATTCAGGCGCACATTGGTACTGTCTAACATTTTTTCGCGAGACCTCCGTCGAATCTGCGCACGCGCGAAGTCTCTTCTGACTTTCTCGAAATAAGGGGGAAATGCAACGAGGAAGTAGCAAGCGAACAAAAGCTGAAAGCATCGGGAAGTGCGCATCCTAAACCTATCCCCCCTTTTTCAAATGGAAGCGTTCGTGGCTGCCAGGCGCACAATACGCAAACAGACAGTACATGAAAAATGATCAAATAGGCTTTGTGCTGAACTATATTCGAAGTTAAAAATCAACGTAAATAAAGCACAAATAAGGTAGAAAGTACAGCCAATAGCTATTTCAAGGCTACAATGGAGCCCCTTCATCAGTGCAAGAAGCTCAGCAAACAACATGAAAGCTGTGACACAGCTTTCATGTTGTTTGCTGAGCTTCTTGCACTGATGAAGGGGCTCCATTGTAGCCTTGAAATAGCTATTGGCTGTACTTTCTACCTTATTTGTGCTTTATTTACGTTGATTTTTAACTTCGAAGACAGTACATGATTCGTTCTCGTCTCACCTGCAATGAGCTGACGGAATTTCTGGAGGCAGGCCTCCTTCCGTTCGTCCGTCTCGTTCAGCTCCTTCTCTGCCATCTCCTTCAAGGAGTCGGGCAGGTACCCCAGCTCGTAGGGCAGGTATTCCATTTTGTCAGAGGGGAGCCCGATTTCCGGAGAAGTGGGCGGGGCGCTTTTGTCGGACGGCATGGTGGGGAGCCAATCGGCGAGGATTTCTGGATTCGTCGGTTGCTAATCCCGAATGCTAGACCTATACAAAATGAAAAGAAAGCTTTAATAATAATACATTAGAAATTACAACAATAATAACAGGAATAGAAACATATAGTGAAATGTCACGAAAATCTGGCCTCTCTAAAGAGACCAACAGCTTGCCAAAGAGAAAGTTTGATTTTAGTCAATCACTCCTAGCTCTAGATTCAATGCTCATTTTCTATTCATTAAATCATTTATGCCCAGTAGCCTAAAAACGGGATGCTTGTTAGTGACTGCATACAAAAACCTGTAATGGGTATATACTTTCACTAAAGCTGTTTTTCACAAGTCAAATAGTCCTTCTTCTTGAGAAAACCAGTTACAGTCACTAGTTGGACATCAGAGTTTATTTGTTGACAGCTATTTTCAGACAAATCAGTCAAGCATGGGTAGCCACAGAAAGTAAGTTTTGCGAACTTATTTTTTATAAAATGAAACTATTTTAAAATGATTTGCTTAAAATTGATCAGAGATGCCTTCTGTCATGTTACTTTGCAAAAGTAAAGTCAAGTAAGGGCGTATTTTGCTCACATATTTGCAAAATATCCCATAAAAAGGACGTTAAATAACTTAATAAATATGGCAACGGCGAACTATTTTAAGCCTAAAATATATGTAAACCGTTCCAAGTAGGAGTTTTAAGCAGATAAAAATTGAAAAACAATTGTTAAAAAAAACTTGGGCTTAAATGTGTTAAAGCATTGGCGGCTTGTACAGGGCGCAAGGGGGGCGAATTCCCCTCTCACTTCAAAAATTAAAGGGGCTTTGCCCCCTCACTTTTCACGATTGAAAAGTAATGATCGAGTGAGAAATGATTTTTTGCTCAATGTATTGATTAAATTTACCAAAATAAAAGCTGAAAATTCCATCTTACAAATAAATTCTTATGTTGTTTCAGAATGGATGAAAATCACAAATACACTTCGATTTTTGAGGCCATATTACGCAATTTTTAGAAGTTAGTTAATCAGCAACATTGAAATCTAATATTATAGCCAAATTATATAAAACTTTAAAAGTGCTGCATCCTAACCCCCCCCCCTTTTCCGGTGCACTAGCAGCCTAAGCATTAAAAGGTCTCATATTTCCAGTCTTTCTCTCTAAAAAGCAATTTTTCAGTGAAGGTTGCTAATTTCACTATTTTATCAAATTTATTGGAACCAATTTTCATATTATTGTCAATAAATAATATTGACACATTGTTAGTTAGGTTAGTTCAGTGGTGGCCAACCCGCGGCGCGCGTGCCAACCCGCGGCACGCGTGCCACACTGTGGCACGGCAAAGCAGTAACAGTGGCACGCGAAGGCTTTTGAAATAAATTCTAAAATTGAGGAAAAAATGTCGATCTCAAAAATATTGATGAAAACTAAAACCTTTACACTGATAAATACAATGATATTATGATGATTGAGTGTCAGGAGGCTGGCTTACAAATTGTCTGAACTACAATATTGCAAAGCACTGGCGTTAGCTTTGGACATCCAACGAAAGCTGCGACACTACAATTCTTTGTAAAGCACATTTGTGCTTAACACAAATGAAACTTTCAATGCTGCAGAATGAATTCTTGATCTGCAATAGTTTCAGCTACGGGTGATGAAATTAAAAAAACGAAAAAAATAACTCAGCAACTAAAATTAGGAAACCAGGTTGGATGAAATTCGGTATGATTGCAGAAATGAAAACCCTTAAATTATTTTTGTTACATTGCTTGAAAGTAATTCGGGGAAAAAAACTTCATAAGTGTCACCGAATTATCTATCACAAACTCCTTGCAGAAAGTTTCCTTGCCAAGGAAGACTTTTTCTCTGTTGGTGACCCTGTAGAGTGCACTGTATTAACAAACTACGAATTAGAGCTCGGAATGTTTTGTGAACTTTCCCCAGAAGAAAGAGGAGAATATAGCAAGTTACTCATTCATTGAAATGTGTGATAGCTATCTAAGGGAAAAATAGTCATAAGATTTTAGAATTTTAGGGAGTGTGTTTTTTAAAATATCTGGAAGGAAAGCAATGAGGACTTGCTATTTATTAATGAAGAATAGCAATTGAATTTAGCTATTTTATATCCGGCATTTAAGTAATTTAAATTTAAGATTGTACAGAAAAAAGTTTCCTAAACCAGTGCAGGCCATTTACATTCTTTTATGATGAAACTTCAGTTTCTTACTCTCTACCGTAAAGTCGGGACACTTGAACCCTAGGGGGTTACTTGAGCCCATTACAGTAAAATGATAAAATCTAGGTTTGGTACTTATTAGTTGAAGACTTGCACGTAGTTCCTCGTTTCTCCTCTAGATAGAAGCACTCTGCAGTCTCTAATGCTAGTACCAAACCCAGATTTTATCATTTTACTGTGGGCTCAAGTAACCTCCTT
>JAXGGA010023437.1:0-13466 GCA_038373865.1 Uloborus plumipes | reverse complement strand
GCCAAAATTAAAATTGAAACATCAGTATAAGAAATTAAATTAGTTGAACATCGATATGCCATGCATTATGATTGTTTGTCTTTCAATATCGGTGACAGATTAATTAAAAAAAAACTTAAATGTGCGTATTTTTATGTCATCGTTGATTTCTCTGTTTACGGTAAGATCTCTGAAAAGAAGAGAGTTTTTTTTTTTTTCAAATTTTATGAAGAAAAAATGAAATATAATGAGTATAAATAAGTTTTGAAAGAGAAACCAAAGGTAAACTAATAAAAGCTGGATTAAAATTTAAACCAAACATCGAGGGGGGGGGACAACACTTTTTGCATATCAATATGCAACACATGATTATTTATGATTCGAGTGCCAGAAAAAAAAATGCGCACCTTTATGTTAAAGATGTGTATAAGAAAAATTTTAAAAAGTTTTAGAAGAAAATATATAAATATTAAAAAGTATCTTTACACATTAGTGTTGGTTGGATGGTTTCATTTTCCCTAATTTGCTTTGCATTTTCAAACAATATAAGAGTAGGAAATATCTTCTCCTGTTCTTGATGGACAACTTGATGGGTTGTTTGTAGCAAAAGAGCAAATACGGGAAAAAATGTTTGATAAAGGGCCAAAAATAAAGTCAAACAGAACGAATAAGAATAAAAATAATCCACAAAAAAAGAAGATTACAGGGTAAATAATAAACATAAGTTCTATAAAAATTAATATCAAGCATCAATACAAGAAAATTTAAATAATTGAAAATCCATAAGCAATACATTATTATTATTTACAATTCGATACCGGTAACGTATAGCTCAAAAACATGAATAAATAATAAAAAAATAATGCAATAAAATGAGCATATACTTATGTAATCGTTGAGTTATTACTTTACGTGAAAATCTCCGCTGAAGAGAACTTTTTTGAAAAATTTAATAAAGAAAAATAAATAAATAGAACGAGCACGAATTAAATAGTGGGAATTTTTTCACTTGTTCTTAAGGAACACATTGATTGGTAATTTGTCGCAGAAGAGCAAATACAGAAAAAAATATTTAAGATTTGATAAAGGAAGAGAAAAAAATCAAATAAAACAAATAAGAATGAAAATAATCCAAAAGGGAAAATAATCCAAGGTAAATAGACCAAAGTTCGGTAAACATTTAATTCAAACACCAATAAAAACATTTACTGGAAAATAATCAAATATTTTTTGTGCTAAAATATGATGAAGTGAAAACCAAGCTAAATAACGCACAAATTATCATGAAAACATTCATGATAATTAGTAGAAGATAACATTTTTCGGGATAATTCTTGCTTTATTTAGGTTAGTTTTCCATTTTAACCAATAAAAGTGATTGAATAATGCATGAGCATGTCATCATCAGTGACGAATCGTTCTTAAAATAAATAAATAATAAACAATTAAACAAAAAAATCATACCTTTATATCGTCATCGGGTTCTCTCTTTACGGGAAGATCTCCTTCATCGTAGCCGACCAAAAACCGTCTCCTCCGGCGACGAGGTGACAATTCTGCCGATGTATTCATACTCACGAGAATCGTCTGCTAATAAATCTATCGGAACTCTTGGCGCGAACGAAGCCGCGATGCACGGCATTCGAAATAGCCAAGCCTCTCTCTACGAGTCCGATTCGAAACAACACACCTGAGGGGTCATGAGGAGCAATTCACGATCCCTTAGAGAGGGTGGCTCACCCCCGCTCGGCCGGCGTTTTGTCAATGAAGCGAAGCTGGAGAAGGTAGTCCACACTTCCGACGCGTTTATGACCCATGGTTGCTGCGATTTGGGATGGATGCGAGCGCGCCAACGTCGCCAACGGCGCCCCAGTGTGAATGATCTTTTCCCAGTTTATGGCGCGGAAGAGGATCTCTCTCAGCAAAACCGAAACCAGACGGGGGATTGGATGCGTGGGCAAGAACCCCGTGTTCCGACTTCTCTTGGGGTCATTACAATTAGAGCTTTTTTCTTTACGGTTCGTTTGAATTAGTTTCGCAAATGGCGTGGAGAAAATATCCATTGTGTTTTTGAATCACTTTTATATCCAATCGTTTTGTTTTCATACCAACTAGTAGAGAAAAAATTTAGTATTGTTCTTACTCCTTTTTATTAACTCCCCGAAGCCGCAATATAAACAAAACAAAATACACGTTTCCATTGTATTCATAAAACCTTCGCTTCACGATCGTAAGCGTTTTTGAAAAATGATCGTTATTTTCTGTAAATATTTACCAACCCGGCCCTCCGCTTTAGTAAACAACATTAAAAGTTAAAATTGCTGGGAAACCTTTAAAAGGAAACACAACTTTAATTTGAAATAAGTAAGAAGAGAACTGAAGAATTGGGGCTTTACAAACAAAATGATATGAATTTTTGAAGCCAGTATTTTTAAATTCGTTGCAGCTAAACTGGTTTCCCTACGTATTGAAATTCGAAGTGGAAAAATGACAAAATTCATATCTATAAGAAATATTTCTCTTTATTTCTCTAACACATTTGGAACTGCAGTATTTTACATGTTTTTAATCAAATGGTTTGGTAGACTTTCTGATTTAAGACATAAATTAGAGGAATCTATTGATGATGATTTAAAATTTCAAAACATTAGGACCGAAACTTAAAATAAGATTTAAAATCAGACTGTAGTGCAACTATCAGTATTGACATAAAAAATCTGAAAATAATTTAGAAACCCCTTATTTAAAAATAAATACAAAAAAAAAAGAGAGAGAGAGAGAGAGAATTTACATTTTGGTGCCTCGTCAAATTATGTTTTTCGCAATGACGAATTGCGATTGGTGTGTGCGTCTGTGTGTGTGTTTGTGTGTATATGTGTATTTCATATCCCTTTTTCCCACCTTAACGAAATAAAAAGAGGAATGAAAATATTTTTTCCATCACTTTTGTAAATGTGCTTTTAGGTTTAAATTGAAAAAGAATGCAAGAGAGATGTAGGTAAATCTTCCTTCCTTATTGTTATCTCAGAAATTGTGTTTACTATTTTCAATTCAATCAATAGGCGACTCCACAACTTGCTCGCTGCCGTTCAAAAACCCCCAAAGATTGCTTCTCAATTTCATTTGATTTATTAAAACCAGATTAAAATACAGGTAATAATTAGAGCAACAAAAAAAATCCCGCTCTCCTTCTAGTTGAAAATACAGTTTCAAGAAAGAGCTCATCAAAAGAAATCCGAAGAGAAAAAGATATTGGTAAAGTATATATTACATAATTATTTTTAAAACGACGCTACAAACAACACCCTTTCCATCTGCACTGCAAATAAAGGAACTGTTGTTTTTACAGTATAATACTGACAGCCGAGATTCAAATTTAAAACTGTAAACTGCACATTTATAAACTGTAAAACTAGCAATTTTACCGTTTATTACTGTAAAGTTTGAAATTTTAGTTTATTGCAGTAAAATTTAACAATTTTATATTGCAAAAGCAACTGTATAATACTGGCAGCCGAGGTTCCAGTTTAAAACTGTAAAATGCACTGTAATAAACTGTAAAATTAGCAATTTTACAGTTTATTACTATAAAATTAACTGTATTATAATGTAAAAACAACACTCATTTTTTCAGTGTGGCTCCGAACTAACTGGTACCAAACTTTACAGCTATTGGTGTTAAGGAGTTCCTGACCATAGTAAAACGGCTGTTTTTTGGATTTGAAAACTCTTTTTCAAATTCGCAGTGACCAGCAACATTTAGCTCTTCAGCTCTTTAGCTAGAATTGAGTTTAGACTTCAACTTTTGTTAAATTACAGAAACCCTTATATCTGCTGTTCTAATTGACAACGAAATATGGAAGCTTAATTTGATGTAGAGAAAAAAAAAGAACGATGTTGAATGTTTAAGATGTGAGTAAACTTTCAACCCTTTAATAGGCAATTTATGTGAAATTTTAGCTTAGCAAATTTATTCCAAAGATTAAAAAAAAAAAAAAAAACGCTCCAAGGTGCATGCCCCGGGGCTCGAAATAATTTTGTACCAATTTTCAAGGCTGTAGGGTGCTATGGGGTCTGCTGGACGCAAGTGTACCATAAACATCTTTTCACAATCTCTTTGACGTTATTTTTTTTTAAATATATGGAGAAAAATATTTGAATATTACTTTCATAAATGTTTAAAATTGTTTCGAATTGGGAAAAAGGGGGGGGGGGACATTAGAATTAAAAATAAATGATCCGTAAAATTTTAAGCTTAGTGTATTTCTAAGTAGGGTATTTGAGGCGACTTTATTAACATATACATTAAAATTCTATATTCCTGTCAATAATTGTCTTTGATTATGAAATGCCACTGTGGTGCATAACATTTCTAACTGATATAGATAATTTAAAAAAACACTCAAAAATCTTTAACCATCTTTTCTTTATTTCCTTCTTTTTTTCAGAATTATCTGAAAACCTGTGCTGTATCTTTTAGTTTTCCTCATTAGTTCATTTATTTTTACTTCTCCTTTAAACAAAAAGTGTGCAAGAATCATAGTAAAGATTTTAAAAATATGAATTAATTTTATGCATTATATACTTTGTGTGTTTTAAATTCGTTACAGGCTGCACTCTCCCCCCCCCTCCCACTCCCGTATGAAAGAGGAAAAAAATAAGAAAAAAGAACAAAGAACAAAGGAAGTATAACATCTGTTATACAAATTAAGTATAACAGATCTGGAACAATTTTTTAAAGCCGAATTTTGATGATTTAAGGAACATTTTCCTTCTTACTAGAAATTTTATGCCCATGGCACAGGCCTTTTGTTCCCGTGCGATGAATAGGGCCTGAGTGGAAGTTATCTCCCCAACCACTTTTGCACCTTGTGGTAAATTCTTAACGAACGAAATTTTCTTTTTGTCCACTTTATCTTTGCGCGGTTTCATGAAAAGAATATTATTATCACTTGGAGACAAAGCTATTAATAACACAAGAATATTAACATCTTCGCCAAAAAAATGATATTTTTTTCAAATAATTTTTTTCTCAAACTTGTATCAATTATTACAATATCTGTAATACCAACGCATACGAAATTCCACACTAAATTTTTCAAAGTTTTCTGAGATCATTTTTATTGATCTGTTTTTGTTGATGAAATTTCACAGGAAGTTTTCTTGTCGTACGGCACCTATTTTTCACATTTATTGTCAATGCATTTTTTTTGTTTTTCAATTTTGAGCGGTAACTTCACACCTGTAACAGTTATAACAAAGACAAAAGCACGTTTTTCAAGCCCTTTAATTTACCAACTAATGATCTTACTCGCAAGAAAGTAGCTTTTGAGATGTAAGACGAAAACAGAAAGAAAAAAAAAAAAAAAAACACCTTAATTCGAAGAGGCGGCGCGAGCTTCTCTCTTACCACCGGAGATTTTTAGTGTGTTCAAGAAGAGCCTTTTTTGTACGTCAATGCCAATTTTCAAAATTATGTTTATTTTTATTCGTTTGTTTATTTTCACCCTCATTTTGGACCTTGTTTGCTGGACTATGGTGGAGGGAGAGATAATGAAAAGAGCACCTGCACATTATTTTGTATTTCTTCATTTCTCGTCCCCTTCTCGCCCAGCTGCATTCTAGTTTCAAGAAATTCAATAGCTTTTATGATCCCGCTCTACTTCACAGCAAAAAGAAGAAAAAATCACATCAAATCATCTTGAGGGTTCATAAAAAATAGAAATGAGGCGGGTGAGTAATCACGAACTTCGAAATTTAGTGTCACAGTGGCGACTATGGCTAAATTAAAAATTAAAAAAAAGAAAAAAAGAAATGCTTTTTAACAATAATTTTATGCTCGCTTTAATTCACCTACTGAGAATTTTTCTAGCAAAGAAATAATTTTTGAGATATAAGACGAAAATTGAAAAAAGTACTTAAAATCCAAGATGGCGAAGCGGCCCCCCCCCCCCCCGTCACTGGGGACATTTAGTATGCTCACCAGGAGCCCTTTTGCATGTGTGCCATTTTTCAAAACTACATTTTTTCACCCTTATTATGACCTTCGTTTACTAGACTATGAAGCTATTTCACTATGCTACAATTATCACAAAAAGTAATCTCTACTAATAATAAAGCTGAAGGTGGGTCTTTCCGGGGCCTCCGCGAGAGTGCAGGGAAAGCAGCTCCGCTGCTTCTCGGAGGCCCTCTCTTCTCGGCCGAGTCTCTTCTCGGAGGCCCCGCTGTGACGCGCGTAGCACCAAAATCGTTCGGTCGATTTTCATAAATTTGGCACAAAATTAGCTCGTTGCATGGGGATGTGCGTCTCGAAGTGTTTTTTCGAAAATTCGATTTTGTTCTTTTTCTGTTCTAAGTTCAAGCTCATTTTTCGGACAAATGTGGTGAAAGGGGGGGAGGAATATTTCATATATGTTTTCAAATTTTATGTCATTTGGAAGTTTAGAATTTTCTGCTAAAATGATATCAATTAGAAGTTTCTACGAGTATTAGAAGAGATGTAATAATTGTTTTTAGAATAATGGAAATTCAAGGCTTACCTTGAGCAAAGCAAGCCAAACGATTCTAAAATGGTTAAGCTCGAGAATAAAATTTGAAAATAAGGATGAAATGAATCATTTGATCAACGGAAACATGGTTACGTTTTCATACTTCTTTTTTTTTCGTTCTTTTTCCCTTAATAATTTTCAAAATTTTTCTGTTTTTGGAGCAATCCAAACTCCTAACCTTATCAAAATGAGTTATTTAACAGTAGGAAAAAAATCGTCTGTTTTTATTTTCTCAGTTTTTAAGGAATTAAAACTCGGTAAATTATTATAAAAATATCGTATAAATTGCGAAATTGCAACGATCTTTTCTAAAATTATTCATTTCGGAAAATGTATTATAATGTTTTTAAAACTAGAAAAGAAAACGTCCTTCTTCTTTTAAACTTTGGTAAGATTTCTATTGGTTTCTGTAAGCCACAAAATTGCTCTCATTTTCTTTCATGGTTTATTTTTATATCATATGCTTTTAAAGAATTATAGTTCAATTATAACTAAAATAGAGTAATATTTCTGCTATATCAATTATTTAACAAATGACCTTTTAATTTTATACCGCGGTCAAAGCCGTGCGGCTACCGCTAGTATTATATAAGGCAATATATATAAATGTACATATGAAATCAGAGGTACTCTCAACACCTCTACACAAGTATTTCATACATTGAAAACCGAATGTATGACTCAAAACTGTAATCATGTGAACTTTCATGTTTTGAATTTTGAAAAAAAATTAGCACCGCCGTAAATAAAAGGTAGAAATTCTATTTTTTCCCCTATGAATGATTTAATTTGTTTTTACAATTCAAGCTGCAAGACACTCTAAAGGTCGAAAACCTAAATGGCACTCATTTTTACTTTCCTTCCTGTCTGCCATCTCCTCTTAAGAAAGTTAGCTTCTTCATGGAACTGATCGCTACTATGATCTTTACTGTTTCCGTATATTTCGCTCCAGGAAAACAAAATTTCTCTTTCTAAAAAACGTTAAGGAATATTTTTAGCCCTTTTAATAAAAACTCTAACACACTCTCTCTCTCTAGTAATACCAAGGTTAAAGATAATATTTGATGATAATATCTAAAAACAATTTTCTAAAAATGTCCATGAAGCCTAACTACAGCTACAGATAGGCACCGGTTTTCAGTAGCAAATATTTCTCTCTCCCCGCTCAATCCTATTAACCATACTTCAAAGAAATAAGTCCAGAAGAAAATTTTGTTTTCTTTTTTTGAAATAATGAAATTTTTGCCAAACGAACTTTCTCATTTAATACCTAAATAATTTTAGATTCATCTTCTTTACAGCCGCATTAAATGAAATTTTGCATTCATTTCCTTGCCAATTTCAAGCTTTCTTTGTCATGAGGAAAAGCAAAATATGGATACGACGTTTTCGTACTTTAATGATATTAATTAAAGTAGTTTACGTACCAATAAAGTCAAGAAAATATCAATCATTTTTAACAATATACAGAACCACGAAGCTTTTCTAAAAGGGGAAAAATTAATATTTTTCGCTCACAAGATCTGAAACTAGCTTTCCATTATTTAAATTCCAGTAGCTAGCTCTTTTTTCTTCCTATAAGATATTTACTTCAATTCAACAAATACTTTTTTTTGAAGTGTCCTTATATCACTAAGAAAAGAAACAGAAATTCATCTGATAAACGCAGCGAGTCTTTGAATGCAGGCGGTAGAAAGTGGTAATTTACAAAACCTGCTATCATCACTAGTCATTTGATTTCGAATTACATTTGCATTCATTTGTCCAGGTTTTCGAGTAAACATCATAAGCAATTTCATTTGAACGCGTATGATAGGGGAGTAAAAAAATCAAAATGGTTGTCGGATAGATTCATTGCTGAATGCCGACCAAAACATAAATGATTCAGCTGGTGCGCAGCATTCGCTTTTTATAGCAGCAGCAGAATTCCAGTTTTTTTTTAAAGAAATTTAAATGCTCCTCACAACTCATCTCCTCATAAATGACAGTCTACGAAACTTCCAAAAATGAGGAAAGCCTTCTTCTCTCCAAAAGCATTATCGCATTTCTATAATTTGCTAAGATTCCCTTTTCTCTCCTCTTCGTAAACATTTTTGCAGTAGCCACTGACGATTTCAATCATATTCCGCTCTGGAAAAAATAATAAACTTTAAATGAAATAAAATTCTAAAGCAACCTGAGTAATAAAACTTTTTCGTTGTAGGGATCACATGAAAATTCAATTTATAGTACAATAAGGCGAGGCCCTCTAAAAAAAACTTTTTAATTTTTTCATTTTATAAAATATCTTTAGTGCAGTGATAATTCTAGCAGAATTGAAAGTAAACCCCTAGAACATGTTCAAACGCTGTAATTGCCAATTTTCTGCAACTTGGAAGCCTATAATTTAATTCTTTTCTTAAATGCGATTAAATCGGTGTATGACTGCATATTTAATTCTCGACCTCTGGCATCTTTTGACAAGAGTTTGCTCAAGTTAAATAAAACCCATTACGCTTCTCAAAGTCAATCTTTACTACGGCTGCATTAAACCGTACCTGAAAGAAATATGTTTAGAAATTTGATTACTTTATATTGAAATTTTTGAGATTCTCACTGCTAATATCAGGAGTGCAGATCATGCAGTTCGTACGAATGCATTTCTATCATTTATTTGGCTTTAATATTTAAAATTACAAACCTAAATACACCAAACTTGCTTAAAACCGAACTGTAAGTGACCATTTTGTTTTTAGGCAGCATACAAAATAAATCGATACACAAAAAACTGGAACTACAAAATAAATCGATACACAAAAAACTGGAACTCATTAGAAATACAGGAGTTGAAGAATTACAAAAATTGACATCTTTTCCGTGATCAATCTATACAGGGGTCATTCCATGTCAAGTGTACGAGTCGTCCCCACTCGACCCCCTCCGATTTTGATGAAATTTTTTTTGGAAGTATTTATAAGACTTGCATGAAGCCATACCAAATTATAGCTCCATAAGCACTATAGTTCAGCCAATATAAATTATTTTGTAAATGCCTCTTTTTCGGGTCTTGAAAAAAATGACCAAATCGTCAAGTTTGTGCTTTTATTGCTCGCGACCTAAGACGATTATATGGCTCAAATTTGGTGATTCTGATCACTGTTTAGGGTAGAATAGCCTACTTGTGTAACAAAAGCTCAAAGCACTGTAGATTTTTTGCAATTTTCTGCCAAAGTTGGTAAAAAATCGTATTTTGGCAAATTTTGACCATACGTTATCAGCTTGTATCTGCTGAAAGAATGAATTTCTGAAGCTAATTCTTTCCTCGTTTGTAGCCTGATAGTTCATCCGAAAGGTGTACAAGTGGCATCTTGATAGCTCAAATAATTGCTGAATTATGCAAGTTGAAATTCCAGTCAAAAATTTTTTTTCTCAATTTTGTCTCAATTTCAAAGGGCAATATCTCAAAAGGGCCATCTTGAATTTCAATTTTCTTTACATCATTGGAAAGAGCACACTTTTCTTAACCAAAAAACGTTATTCTTATTTTTGAGACAAACCAGTTTCAAGGGGATATTGCAGATCAAAAATGTTTTCGTCTATCCATGTGAAATCAAAGAAAAAAAGACACAGACATAAAAAGTTCATGTCAATCAGTTCTATTATAATTTACAGGAGCTATTGTACTTATGTTCTGATGAAAAAACCTATTTTTAGATATTTTTGAACATTAGTTTTTGTGTGCGCATCCGTAAAAACTCAAGAAATGGCAAAAAATAAAGTTTCGTTTTTAACAAAAAGAATTATCTTTTTATCGCTGCTATAAGAGCTTGAGTCTTTTCCTACGTGTTATTTTAAAGCTCTTGAAATAGAATTTCGGATGATATGTCACTTGGCAAGGTTGTAGGTCATTAATATTTCAAGGTCATAAAAAGCAATTTCATCATTTTTCTTTATGGGCAAATTGCAATAACAGGCTGAATATCCTAGACACATCCTTAGCAGTGTAAAGAATGGATTATCAATTACTATTTATCATATTTTCAATCACTATTGTTATCATTTACATGGCGGAAATAATTGCAATATTCAACTCTATCGAAAACTTTCGTTATTGCTTTTTAGAATGATGGCTTTAGAGTCCCATGGTACATATTTTTTGTCACAGACACACCATATTAATTGTTTTATTATTTATTTATCTCATTTATTAATTATTTTTATTTTTAATTTTTTGAAAAGGAAACAATGCTTTTTATGACCTCAATATAATAATGACACCTTGCCAAGTGACATATCATCCGAAATTCTATTTCAAGAGCTTTAAAATAACACGTTGGAAAAGACTCAAGCTCTTATAGCAGCGATAAAAAGATAATTCTTTTTGTTAAAAACGAAACTTTATTTTTTGCCATTTCTTGAGTTTTTACGGATGCGCACACAAAAACTAGTGCTCAAAAATATCCAAAAATAGGTTTTTTCATCAGAACATAAGTACAATAGCTCCTGTAAATTATAATAGAACTGATTGACATGAACTTTTTATGTCTGTGTCTTTTTTTCTTCGATTTCACGTGGATAGACGAAAACATTTTTGATCTGCAATATCCCCTTGAAACTGGTTTGTCTCAAAAATAAGAATAACGTTTTTTGGTTAAGAAAAGTGTGTTCTTTCCAATAATGTAAAGAAAATTGAAATTCAAGATGGCCCTTTTGAGATATTGCCCTTTGAAATTGAGACAAAATTGAGAAAAAAATTTTTTGACTGGAATTTCAACTCGCATAATTCAGCAACGATTTGAGCTATCAAGATGCCACTTGCACACCTTTCGGACGAACTATCAGGCTGCAAACGAGGAAAGAATTAGCTCCAGAAAGTCATTCTTTCAGCAGATACAAGCTGATAACGTATGGTCAAAATTTGCCAAAATACGATTTTTTACCAACTTTGGCAGCAAATTGAAAAAAATCTACAGTGCTTTGAGCTTCTGTTACATAAGTAGGCTATTCTACCATAAACAGTGATCAGAATCACCAAATTTAAGCCACATAATCGTCTTAGGTCGTGAGCAATAAAAGCACAAACTTGACGATTTGGTCATTTTTTTCAAGACACGAAAAAGAGGCCTTTACAAAATAATTTATATTGACTGAACTATAGCACATATGGAGCAAAAAATTGGTATAGCTTCATGAAAGTCTTATATGTACTTCCAAAAAAATTTTCATCAAAATCGGAGGGGGTCGAGTGGGGATTTTCTCGAAATTTGGGACACTTGACATGGAATGACCCACAGTCTAAAGTCCATACTAGTAATTTATGGGACACTACAATGTATACAGTAGGGTGGAGCGAAAATGACCGAAAAAAACTTTTTTTTGAATTTTAACTAGCTTGATGTGTTAAAATATGCCATTTGGTCCCTAAAAGAGAGTGTGAAAATTTGAAGAGATTTGAAAAATTTTTTGATCTCCCTTCGCGACCTTTTATTTTACAATATTTAGTGACATTATGTAAAAAATTGACTATACATCAAGCTATTTTTCAGTTTAGCCGCCTTCAAGCACAACAAAATATCATAAATATAATAATTAATGCAGTAAACTATCAAAAAATATTAAATAAAATAATGTATCACAAATGCGAAAATAAAATGTCAAATATTTACGGATTGAATTGAGAAAATTCACGCTTTGTCTCAAACTTCGGCATTAGCTCGCGCGAAACAATTCGGGCACGGACGAACCTATCTCGTGCTGTGTGCCCACAAACAGCTTTTGACGCCTCTTTCACCAGCTTAACAAATCTTTCCACGCTTCGAGTGTGATTCGAACAGTTTTCAAATTTTCCAACGGTTCGAATTCACTAATAATCAAGAACTCGATTGGCTGTAGTGATCAATCGTGAGTGATTTAGGCAATCAGGGTATCTATTTGCTAAAGTAAAATTACATTCACTTTTGTTAATGCTATTGCACATTTTCAGTAGATAGCGTTGATCTGTGCTTAACTTCTTCGGGTCTAGATTGGACAACTCCTCTATTAACTGCATGGGTTCAAAGGAAGTAACAGGCTGATTGGTGCACGTAGCAAGCCGTTTTCCGATATCTCCAGAAAGTCCCCGTGGTCCTGTAGTCGCGTCATCCATTGCATGGAAAGATGGTTCAGAGGCAGCTCATTAGCGTGAAGCAGACATAACAGCCACTGCAGCGACTCTTTAATGTTTCCTCCAGTCGTCGTATAACACTTGCTCTATGACCTGTGTTCACATTCATGCCATCATACCCTATAACTTTAATGCTCTCCATTTGTGCATTCTGCTCTGTGAAACTAGAGACTATTGTCTCAACAATGTCTTTGCTGAAACTTGATGTCGGAGTAATGTGGTTGAAGTAAGAATAACCTGGCTGTGTCTGCGATGTTGCTTATCTGTTCTTCTGTCTGGAGTTTTCTGTAGTACTTGCTGTCACTGTCGACTACTTGTGTCTAAATTTGTTATTTTCGACCATCAAAATACATTCCTTCTGTGTCATGATGAACCTGATTAATCTGATTATCATTTTGTTCGAGTTTCCTACGAGTTTTTATTCTTTCTCTATGGATCTTACTTCAATCTATTACTTAAGATCGGTCGATTGGTGACACGAGACCAACATCATGCAGAACTGATGTTGCCAATGCAGCAGCTGATCTATCCGAGATTTCGATCTGATCGCAGGCTTAAGCAAGTGAAGGTAGAGAGATTGTCCTGTTCTGGCGTTTTATATTTTCTTTGCCATAGTCTCAATTAGTTTATCATCAAGTATGTACCTGTCATCTACCGAACGAGATTCCTCCGAGATCACCTACGAATGAGATTCCTCCTCGATACTGTCAGTATCGGCAAAATTGGATGTATTTTTACTCTGTATGATACTTAGCTTATTTACTCGACATGAAATAGCTTTCTCTCTTTTAAGTTTT
>JAXGGA010023436.1:0-13468 GCA_038373865.1 Uloborus plumipes | reverse complement strand
TAAAATGCAAACCCATTGAGTGATGGTTTTTTTTTCCTTCGTTAATCGAACATATTGTCTTTGTATGCAGTTCACTCCTCACTTGGGTGTGGGGAGGGGGGAGTTAGAGTAAAATTAAGAAAAACAAACAAAACAAATACTATTAAATCGGTATTTGATATCGATAGCTTTTGCAGAAATGCCTTCGCGTCCTTCTTTAATGAAATCTGCAGATTAATCATCTAGACATGTATTACTCCATATCATTATTTTTTTTTAAATGCGAAACTGTGTTCTTGAGAAGGAAAGAGTCGATAACAGATATAGCTAAATTTATTTTCCAAACAGTTTGAAAGAAATTGTAAGTTTCAAGTTTGAAACACTCATTGATTTCACTCCATGGGTTAGAAGGAAATAATTTATTCCAGTTTAATAACTGTATTTCTCTTGAAATATTCTAGAGAAAATATAAATTCAAGCATGTATTTAAAATATCCATACATTTGAAGTTATAATTTAGTTTTTTTTTTCTTCTTATAGAAATTAAATCTTTTCGAAAGTTTTTGCACAAATTATTTTAGAAATTTAGTTTTGCTTACTGTTTATATTTTTAAGACTGAAAAATGGTAACAAATATTGAGTTATATATGGGTCATTCCATTTTAAATCAACAAATGGGGTGCGCATCACCATTTTTGATTTTGATGAAAATTTGCATGTGTATTCCTTTTACTTCTCAGAGCTCAAAATAGTGTTCGTTTTATTTTTAAAAAAATTACCCTTTGATATATAGGCCATTTTTGTTGTTGGCAACAGCGAAAATCGGGCGTTTTGATGCTTTGTCTTATGAACTAGAACTTTTTTTCTATCAAAGATTTTGAGCTCAAACATAGCTCATTGGAAAGCTAAGAAAAAGATCTTTTTATATATGCTATCAATAAATTTCAGATATTTAAAAAATATTTATTTTTTCAAGGTCAAAGTTCACAAGAAAAATGATATTTTTTACTACTTTCGAACATTAAAAAACCCATGAAGGAATCAAAGTAACAAGCCGATTTTTTCATCATATATTCATAGTCATGGTTACTTACTGTATAAAAAAAATTGGCTTGTTACTCCACCCCCTTTATGAGATATGCCCCCCCAAAGCTGTTAATTTTTTAAAAAATCCCATTTTCAACGCTAAAAAAATGCATGTGGGGGGCAAGATAAAAAAATTTTATGTATGATATTTTAAGTACCTTTTATCAGCTTTCTAACAAAACAAAAGTTGCTGTGTTATTCAAAGGCGTTTGGCAGATATAAGGGACTGAACTTTCAAAAAATTGCACAAAAACAACACGATTATTTTCATTTTTTAAAATCTTTTTTTTATTATTTAAATGTAATTATATACCTTATTCTTTGCCTTAAATGCTAAAAAAAGACTAAGAAGAGCAATGAAGAAACATATTTAAAGTTTAATTAGATAATTTAATATTTTTAGCTCCTGGGAATATAGAATACCACTAAACTTGTCTGATTTTTAAACATCTGATTGCTACCCACAACAGGACTGAGCATTTCTCAACTTGCCCAGGTTTGTTCATACCATGTGGTCATCCTTGTTCTGGCTTGCTCTCACAGGTGTATTTTAGTTGTCTCTCAAATTCTGAAAGAAGTAGGTCGTTGAGTTAGCGTTTCTGCTGTAAAATCTTGTGAAGCTGATGTGATTTCTTTTCATTTCAAGTTCATTCATATTCACAGAATGTTTTGTTAAAGGTAAAAGAAGAAATTCTTTAGAATCCTTAAATATAAATTTAAATTTGTCTTTCTACATGTAAACTTTGAATAAGTTATGGATAACCCTAAATGCTCCATAGGAGTTTTTGAGAATGATGATTGTAATATTTTAAGTTACAGTAGGCAGTCTACTGTAAATAGTATTTCTGAGTACAGTGATGATGATAAAACTTTACTGCACCTGAGAACTAGGTGTAAAACTATTGAAACTGTTTGTACCTACCAGCTAGAAGTTCCATAAAGGTGGCAAAACTTGGCAAGAAATTTTTCTGCATGGTAGGTACAAACAGTTTCAATAGTTTTACACCCAGTACTCAGGTGCAGTAAAGTTTTATCATCATCACTGTACTCAGAAATACTATTTACAGTAGACTGCCTACTGTAACTTAAAATATCACAATCATCATTCTCAAAAACTCCTATGGAGCATTTAGGGTTATCCATAACTTATTCACAGTTTACATGTAGAAAGACAAATTTAAATTTATTTTTAAGGATTCTAAAGAATTTCTTCTTTTACCTTTAACAAAACATTCTGTGAATGTGAATGAACTTGAAATGAAGACAAATCACATCAGCTTCACAAGATTTTACAGCAAACACTAGCTCAACAACCTACTTCTTTCAGAATTTGAAAGACAACCAAGATACATGAGTGAGAGCAAGCCAGAACAAGGATGATCACATGGTATGAACAAACCTGGACAAGTTGAGAAATGCTCAGTCCTGTTGTAGGTAGCAATCAGATGTTTAAAAATCAGACAAGTTTAGTGGTATTCTATATTCCCAGGTGTTAAAAATATTAAATTATCTTATTAAACTTTAAATATGTTTCTTCATTGCTCTTCTTAGTCTTTTTTTAGCATTTAAGGCAAAGAATAAGGTATATAATTACATTTAAATAAAGAAAAAGATTTTAAAAAATGAAAATAATCGTATTGTTTTTGTGCAATTTTTTGAAAGTTCAGTCCCTTATATCTGCCAAACGCCTTTGAATAACAAAGCAAGTTTTGTTTTATTAGAAAGCTGGTAAAAAGTACTTAAAATACCATATATAAATTTTTTTTTATCTTGCCCCCCACATGCATTTTTTTAGCGTTGAAAATGGGATTTTTTTAAAAATTAACAACTTTGGGGGGGCATATCTCATAAAGGGGGTGGAGTAACAAGCCAATTTTTTTTTATACAGTAAGTAACCATGACTATGAGTATATGATGAAAAAATCGGCTTGTTACTTTGATTCCTTCATGGGTTTTTTAATGTTCGAAAGTAGTAAAAAATATCATTTTTCTTGTGAACTTTGACCTTGAAAAAATAAATATTTTTTAAATATCTGAAATTTATTGATAGCATATATAAAAAGATATTTTTCTTAGCTTTCCAATGAGCTATGTTTGAGCTCAAAATCTTTGATAGAAAAAAAGTTCTAGTTCATAAGACAAAGCATCAAAACGCCCGATTTTCGCTGTTGCCAACAACAAAAATGGCCTATATATCAAAGGGTAATTTTTTTAAAAATAAAATGACCACCATTTTGAGCTCTGGGAAGTAAAAGGAATACACATGCAAATTTTTTTCAAAATCAAAAATGGTGATGCAACAACTTTTTTGAAAATTTGTTGATTTAAAATGGAATGACCCATATCCAAGTTATTTAGATTAATTTAGCTCATGAATTTAATAATGAATGTGTAGCCGGGGATCGCGGGGGCGGGGGACAAATAAACTCCTCGAATTTTATTGTTATTCCGGTCTGACAACAATTAAAAATAAAGGATAACTAATGAACTTTAGAAAATAAGTTTAAAAAATTATCAGCAAAAAAATCATCTGAGGAGCTTTTTGCTTAGTTTTAAAAATAATACACTCCACGAGTCATTTTCGTTTCCGTTCCCCAAATAAAATTTATTAATAGAAACTTCAGCATAAACACTAAAACAAATCATCTCAATAATTATTATTTTACAGTAAAAGATAGGATTGTGGAATTAGAGATGGAATTGAACCGATTTTGGAGTTAAGGAGTCAGAGTCGAGAGTTTAAAATGACAGGATTAGTAGTCGGTCATTTTTCTCCGAACCCGCATTTTTGGCATATCTGCTAATTAAAGTTGGGGATGTTCGGTTGGTCTGCTAAAAACAGTTGAAAGATATTTTCCTCCAAATCTGCATTTTTTCATCGTTCTACAGTCAGAGTTTGGATCGCGAAGTCGAAGTAAGAGCATAAGACTGAAATTCTAGGACTCAGAGTCGGGAGTGTGCTAGTCCCCCCCCCCCTCCTCGATACAGTGTTTCTGCCATGGCTGCAGAGTCAGAGTAAGAGTGGGGGAGCCGGAGTTGGATTTTGGGTGTGTGAAATAAGTTCTGTGGTTGTTAATTTTGCTATGGATTTTTTTTTTTTTTTTCAAATATAAAAATCCAAACTGTACCAATTGTTTTATTGCTTTTTTTATTGAATGCTTGAGAAAAAAGCTGTTGTTGCGAACGTAACCCAACATGAAAAAAAATCTGTGCCTCAAAGAAAAAAAAAAGTCCCAAAATGTTACTTGTCCAAAAATTGTAGTTTTATTGTTACATTGTGGGTACATAATCTCATACTGCATCAATCCATGAAAATGTTATACTACACAAACTCTTTCACAATTATTTAGCAATACTTTGTATTTATTCAATCCTTTGTATGCACCAGACAAATGTTTCTGCACTTGACTTATTTTGCAGAAACGAAAAGAAATTTTGTTAATCCTTTTCTGAGTTAATGAATTTATGAAACACTTTTTTATATGCCATTCTATAATCTTTTCTGAAAATACCGTAAATGAAAGGATTAACAACAGATGCAGCATACATCAATATCACTACTAATAGGTCAAATTGCGGAGGATAAGAAAAGTCTTCTATAAAAAATTTGAGATTTCTTAATAATAACAATGGGAAAAGAGAAACATAATATGCGATTACAAGAACAACAACGCTCGCAATCGTCTTGTTTATGTTTGAATCCAGTGAAACAGAGGCTAAAGATCCATTTCGCCTCATGAAAAGTATTTTCGGCTTCTCTTTACGGGCCGTAACAATAATCAAACAGTTGCAGATGAACATGCACAAGCCAGGAATGTAGATACAACTAGTGAAGCCATATCTTGACATCCACTGCAGCGCTTCGGGAATGCTCCAATTAAAACCGCAGGCCCCATTTCTGTAGCTGTAAATGTTCCAGTCTAGAAATAGGGACGGCAATAAAACCGTCATGTCCAGAAAGAAAATAAATACGCAGATGTAAACTATTCTTTTGCGGATTATTATATTGGGGTATTGCAATGGCCTCATCACTGCAATCACCCTGTCCAGGCTGATAAAGGAGATATTAAGCGAAGAGGAACATACACTGGTGTAAAAAAATCCGTTCTGAATTTTGCAGAAGGTATTACCAAATGGCCAATAGTCTATGCCAACCGCTATGGCAGAAGGAAGAATGGCGAAAATTCCAATTATTGCATCGGTCATTGACAAATACACAAGCAGAAGATTACTTGCTTGGCTTCGAAGTTTTTCGCTCCAGCAAGAAGCTAGGACGACGGCAATATTTCCCACAGCTGCCATCAGGCCCAAAAAGACCAGAAATGTCGATCCGAGTATTCTCATACAAAACTGGCGTCTATAAGTATCTGGAATGGTTTCGCTGAAACTATACAGGTCGTATGTAGTACTTGTCATACTGAAATTCATTCTCCTGTAAGGAAATAAAAAAAGAGACTTTTCTCATTAATAAGCTGAAGTTATCTCTGTTCTTATTTTAGAAATTAGGTGAAGAATCACTGCACTGGTTAACAGTTAAATTGGTTTTTTTAAGGAAGCATTCAGTTATACATCAAATTAATTAGCTGAACTCGAAGAGCTGATATGCTCTTGTAACATATATATTTGAGTTTTTTTTCTAATTTATTTATTGCTTTAATAACTCGAGAAAAAGTGGCCTATTGATAACATAAATAAATGTTTAAGAGAAACTTCCATCACAGTGTGAATTACCTATTAAACACTTAGTTTTTCTCCCTATTATATCAACGAGATCTGGAAATTTAATTATGCAATATCAAGTAATGATAAAAAAGAGAAAGATTTAATGTAACTTTATGCGTACATCCTATCATTTTTTACAAAATTTTCACGATTATGCAGCAAAAGTATAAGGCACGGATTTTGGGAAATCTCAATTTAAGCTACCCATCAGAGTTGAAGTACATTTTTTGCACACATTAATTTGTTTAGTTAGTTTGAGAGAAAAAGAAAAGACGTGTGCTTATTATTCTTTATTTGTTAAGCTATAAAAATATTTTTGAGAAAAAAATTGAACCGACTTCAGAACTTAAGTCGGTAAGTGCTCTAAAAAGTAAAAAATACAGTGAACTCTCACTTATGCGCCGGCCCAAGGGACCAACGGAAAAAAGCGCATAAGTGAGAGAGAAGTATAAGTGAACAAGCCTAATAAAAGAACTAAAACGCAACATAGGTTCTAATGAGAGAATGAATAAGAATGTTTCTATAGACAAGGGGCATATTACTACGGTTTGGCAATTACTGTAACGTAACTTCAATGATTAAGAGAAAACAAAAATTGTAGCATACCTAATTACAAACTGTTTCCTTTGGTAGTTGTGACCTATTAAAAATCCCCATTTTGATCATTAAATACTGTTACTTGACCCTCAAAACTCCAAAATTCACCACTGCAGTATTTTAAAACACAACGATTGATTTTTAATGAATTTTTAAAAATCCGACGCGCAAAAGCGCGCTTTTCTGATACGTCACGAGTTACGTCACTCGGCCTCAATCCTCAGCTCTCCGCGACGGACCCGTGTTATCGCTACGGACATTTTGAGCGCGTAGTTATTTTTAATTTTTAGATATTTAATAATCCTTTTGATGCATGATGGAGACAGGATACGTCAAAGGACAGTCCAACAATCTCCCTCAAGTGACATCAATGATGGTTTTTGCCTATTTTCGAGAGGACGAGCGATTTAAATCTTCCAAAATCACGAGGAGTTAATAGTCTTCAAGTGCGTCTTCAACGTAGCCAAGCGTTTCCCTCGCTTCTCCTCGTCGGCTGAGGCGCGGCGGAAGTACCGATGACGTTTCTTCCGCCGCCGAGTGACGTCACATTTTCTTGAACTTTAAAAATTATTTTAAAAAAAACTACTTATCGTATCGCAAAAATTTTTTCACCGATGATGTTCACACATGTTACTCTATCATATAAAAATAAAATTGGAAAAATCGAAAACTACCCTATTGTCGATCTCTGAATTCTAGTTCATGCGGAAAAAAATCCCTTCCGTGAACAATAAAAGCGTAAGATTTAAGAGGAAAGTGATGAAAAATGCTTATTTTTTAAAGAAAATAAAGTATATTTTTGACATTTTACGGAAAATTCGGCGCATAAGTGAAATATTTATCTTTCGAGCGACGCATAAACGAATGATACTATCATTATTTTGCTATGGAATGTGCTGGGATCATTTAAAATCGTCGTGTAAGTGAAAAAGGCGCATAAATGAGGCTGTGTAGAAATGAGAGTTCACTGTAATTTTATCCTTTGAACGCCATCGATATTACAGTTAAACATAAGTTTTGAAGTCGGCGCAAAAACACTAAATATTACATACGAAAACTATTATCCAAACTATAAGTATAAATTTCAATGAATCCAGGTTCTTTAATCGCATTCTCATACACTACATTGACAACCTAATATTTACGTAATGGTACAAGTATTCAGCTGTTAAGTTTCAATGGTTTCTCTGAAAGACGTTCGCAAAATGTAGTTAAACATCATTTTACCTATAGTTTTTGCACCGACTTCAAAACTTATGTTTAAATGTAGTATCGATGTTGTTCAAGGAATAAAATTATTTTTTACTTTTTAGAGCACTTACCGAGCGAAGTTCTGAAGTCGGTTTATTTTTTTTTCTTCAAAACTAATTTTATTTCATTCTTTTAAGTGTAAATCTACTTCAGAAATAAGGTAATGTTTCCATTACGAAACTTCACCTAATTTTCTTAAGTAATTGCTCCATAAAATAAACTATGTAAGAGAAAAAGAAAGAAACTATCAACGCGTCTAAAATTTTAAACGATTGACACTAAACATTTGTTTAATCAAAGCCATTTAAATATTAATGGCTATTCAACTAATTGATATTTCAAAGTACCTAGTCCGACTTTCCGTTCATTGGCGTTCAGGGGAAAAAACAGGATAGATAGAAAGCAAGAAAGAAAGATAGATACTTAGTTTTTAATACAAGTAGATGGCTTTTCAACTAGTTTATATTTCAAAAAATTACAAGTTGCTCACGATTAAAATACTACGTACTTGGCCCGTTAATGAGTTTCATGTTTGATTTAGTTAAGCCTTCATTCAAAATTCTCATTTTTTTTTATTACTATTTCATATCAACCACGTTTTTTTCAATGGATTTCATATTTAATCATTTGGAAAATCGCTTTAAATTTGAGCAAAAATGTGAAGATTTTTCACAATTTCTTCAGAATCCCTTTACTTATGTAAATTAAAACTAATGGAGCCTGACAAATTACGAATCTATCGGTAGAAAGAAGCAGGACGTAGATAGAAAGATACTAAGTTTTTCAGGCGCACCCAGGAGGGGGCTTTGGGGGCTTAAGCTCCCCCTATGACAAAACTGGACTTGAAGGCCTTAAGCATCAACGACATTTAAAAATTTTCCACGGTGTCAGAAAAGATTCAAGTCATTAATGACTCAAGGTGTACTACGTTTTGAATCCAATTGAAATAACAAATACGCACACATATAGCATATACCTTGTCATACATACCCTCGTCTACAATTTCTAAGAAACCAAGGCATTGTTTTCAATTAAATCATTCATTGTACAATGTACAGACGCATGAGGCACGATAATGGGACCTCAGCAAAGCATGGAACTTCAAATCACAGAGCGTCTCACCATCAAAAACAAAATAATTTTAATTTCGAGGATTTGTTATGGAAAATCAGGATGTTTCGCAGTGGCGAATTACAGGTTTGAAAGATCGTCATAATGACATTTTCAAAGCTCCTTTCTGTCAAAAACAGAATTCTATAAAACATTTTTCATGCACATTTTTTGAATCTATTTCATAAAAGCCCCCTGTGGTCGGGGAGGGGGAGGGGGGCAATTGCGACATGATAAGCCCGCCACTGATTTGCTGAGAAATATGCCCGAGCAAAAGAAAACAGATAAAAAGTTAAAACAGATTTTAAAGAATATAAAATGATATTAAAATAAAAAGAAGTATGAAAGAGAGAGGAAAAAAAAACAGAAAAAAGTGACCGAAGGGTATCTTTGCAAAATAAACAAATTAGTCAAAAAAAAAAAAAAAAAACTTACACTAAAGTCAAACTTCTGTACTTCTAATCAATGAAGGCACTGGAAGGAAATTAAAAATTTCAGTACAGAAAACCAAAATAGCTAACTAAAAAATCTTTTCCAATTTTCTCCATTTTGATTTGGAATAAAAATATTTAAAAAAAGTAGTTAAGAAAATGGGAGGAAGGGGGTATCCGAAACTAATTCCTCTCTTTTTTTCGGCGTTAAAGTTAGCAATGAATTATAGTTTTAGAGCTTCAAGTCTTGAAAACTTTCGGGAGAAAGTCTGAATATCCTCATTGAAGATAGTCTAATAATTGGTTTTTGGAACATGAATTTCTGAAAATTTCCGGAGGTGAAAAGCGAGCCCCATTATCGAATATAGCCTACAGTTTTGTTTTTAAAACTTTAATTTCAAAATATTAAAAAAAGCTCCCCTCCTAACACCAAATAATAATGATAAAAGGTCTTAAATTTCGTTTCTGGAACTTTAATTACGAAAAGCTGCTGGTTCAGAGTACATGAATCCTATCGCTAAGGCTACCGATAAATGGAATATAACCACATTTTTAAGACTTCAAATTTCAAAAACTTTCCTGAGAAAGGCCTCCGAACTCTTAACATTGACAACAATCGAACCGCATTTCTCTAAGCTCAGTTTCGGGGAAAATATCCTGTGGAGAATTTCACATTCCATCCATTCCCATAACGTCATCAAAAATGGTCTACAATGGCATTTTTAAAACTTCAATTTCAAACTGGCCATCAGGAAACTTTCTTCTATACCTATCTATCTTATGAATTCTGGTTACAAAATAAAATACTCGCCCGAATAGTTGGAGACAGCTCCAATTTCTCAATTATCGTAATACTCCTGCAAGTGCAGAGTCAATGAGCGAAATTGGAAATCATTGCATAAGCCTTGTTTAGATTAATTGCAAACATTTTATTTGTTAGTAAAAAGAAATTGGCAACAGTTAAAATTTTCAAATCATTGAAAGTTTTCAGCTGTTTTGATAATTAAATAGCATTAAAGCGATTTTTTAATGAATTTATTTTTCGCATTGTTGACTAAGCGCAAAAATCACCCCACCCTCCCGCTGTGGCGATTGGCCCCTAAATTTAATCGATGCTTGCTTCCATATTGGGTTAGTGTTTTTCCAAATTTCATTCAAATCGCAGCAATATTTCTCGAGATATAGCAGGTGCAATGATAAAAGAAGCACTTCTTATTGCACGACCCCCCTTTAAGCAATTGACACAAAAATTGAATCAGCTCTTATACTCTTTAACGTCTACTTGAGTACCAATTTTTGTTCAATTTCTTTCATTACTTCTCGAGATATAGCAGTTCCATTAAATAAGAAGAAAGCTCGATTGCTCCACTCCCCCTTTGAGATATTCAATAGGGTCTACCTATGGACCAGTTTTCGTTTGATTACGCCGGTTACTTCCTGAGATATAGCAATCACCCACGCGCAGAACACGTGCGATTGCTCCACCCACCCCCCTTGGAGGAATTCACTAAAAAAAGTCAGGTGCACCAGTTCACATGGTGGTACATATGTGAAAAAAAAATTTGTTCTATTTCATGCAGTAGTTTTTGCTCTAGCGCGGCCACAAAAACTGGTCACACACAAACAGACTCAAACACACACAGACAGACATTTTCCAAAAATGATCGAAATGGACTCAGCGCACCTCAAAACGTGCAAATCCGTCAAAATTCGACATTCGAAAATTTTCACGAATCCAATACTTTCTTCTATATATTAGATATAGAAGAAAGTAAAAATGTTCGAGGACAGATCCCGAAATTCGTTTAAAATTGAGTTTTGAAATCTTTAATTTCGACAAAAAACATTCAGAGGTGCAAAACCGAACCCTATGCCTGTCTCTAACATCATCAAAGTTGCTATTGCGTTGTTTAGACATCAATTTAAAAAAAATTTGGGTTGAGAGCTGTCGAACCCCATTCTTCCTAAGATTAACTGAGTTACACATTTCGTTTTTGGAATTTCAACATCAAAAAATCGTCAGTGAAAAGTTCCAAAACCCCCATTCATTCTCCTAACATTTTCAAAGAGGGCCTACTACGGTGTTTTTTGGACATCAGTTTCGAAAATTTACAATGGGAGAGCCCCTGACTCGTGCTTTTCCTAAGATTAACCGATGTCGTCTTAAACTGCGCTTTTCGAAGCTTAATATAGAAACATTCCTAAACTTCACCCCCAAACAAATGCAAAAATGAGTGCAATAATAACGTTTTTATGGCCTCAAATTCTGATAAATATTAGATGAGGGCCGGCAAGGCTCAAATCTCCCTAACATGACCAAAAGTTGTCTAACTGTTGTGTTTTTGGGATCACTTTTCAGAAATTTTTTCCGGGGCGAACCCATGAATCCCCTGTCAGTATGTTTGAATACTCCACTTTATGTCTTTGCTCATAATAATAATGGTCTTGATTCGTATCATAACGCTATTCTCGTGAGTGCATTAATCACCTCATCTTCAGTAAGGTTGGAAGATCGTCATAGTATTTACCATTTATTTTCTTACATAAACACAATCTGATAAATGAGTAAAAAGTTCACATAAAATTTAACAAGGAAGTAAGAGAGTTTCCGATCAAAAAAGCAAAGTTTTACACTATTATTCCGGAAAAAATAAATAAAAAGAAAGAAGGTACGGGGGGGGGGAGGTAATCTATTAAAGTTTAGTATTTTCGCGATTTTAAAATTTTAATCCAATGGCCTCTGGATATAAAAGGGGTAGGGATGCTTGATGTCAGAAATTAGCTCCCCTTAAGTTAAATCCTGGGTGCGCCCCTGAAGTTTTCAATACAAGAATATAGATAAAAATTTCAAAAAGACCATAGAAATGAATTTTATTATGTTTTCCAGAGAAGCCTTACATTCAAAATGGTCATTATTACGATTACTGTGATCCCGATTTCTATTTCGAACGATTTCTGCAGGTTCCCGTTGTCAAACCCGGACCACTGTTGTTGCGACTGTTGTTAAGAGAACTTTCATTAGAAAGAATTTGGTTGTTTTGCCATTCTTTCCCTCTGTGAGTTATCAGGTTGCTAAGATTCTCAAACGTTTCAATTTCCAAGTAGTATTCTCCTCTACGAATAAACTATGTTTCTCTTCTCGCAAAGATCTCATTCATCCTCTTAACAGTTGTGGTATTTATAAAATTAATTGCAATTGCAATCTCTCTTATATCGGACAAACGCGACGTGCTTTGAAATTCCGCTTAAAGGAACATCAGAATTATGTGAAAAAGCAACAATTGAATAAGTCTAGTATTGCGCAACATTGTTGGGAAAAGAATCATTCTTTCGATTTTAATTCTTTTCAAATTGTCCAAAAATGCCCCAACCCATCAGATCTTGATTTTTGGGAATCCTTCCATATTTTGAAAAACAGTTCTGACTTAGTTAACGATCTCAATGCTATTCCTTATTTTTCTGCTGTTTGGCGTCCTTTTGTATAATTTTGCCTTTTCCCTTTCTAATTTATTCCTCTGATTTTGCTGGCATTTTCCTATTTTCTACTTGTCTTTATTTTTCTTTTTGTTTTTTTCATTTACCGATTCGCTTTCTTTCATTCTGCTCTTTTTTGTTCTTGCGGTTAACAGTTTAGCTTGGTGTTTTTTTATTATGTTAGCCTTTTGGCTTATCGTGTCGCCAATCGAATTCTTTCTTTCCATTTCGTACCTGGTAGAAAGCTTCGGTTCATTCTTTATTTTCCCATTGGATCTTTTTTTGGCTTAAATTTTTTTATTGGTGTTCAGGTAATCCGCTATGTTTGCTTTTTAAGCTGTTCGCTTCTGTTTCCGTTGCTTTTGTCGGATGTCTGTGCATCCATAAGCTCACAACTTTTTTGCATTGAAAAAGGCGTTCCTTGTAACGCCGAAACACGTGTCTGCAGTATCCCTGCTCATTTGTGCCTTCGTAACGTTGTAATTTTCTGTACATCTATAGCACAAAGGTATTTGTAAACTTTATGGCACATAATGTTTATTAAATTACCTAATGAACTAATAAATGGAACTTCTTTTAAATTAAAAACTAACTTTATTTTTGTGTATGTTTTCGTTCTCATTGTTTTTTTTTTTTTTGACCGAATTGATCGGCATGCAGTATTGGTTATGTAGTCATATACGACCCACGAGTATCAGCTTTTCGACCTCTAGCTTAGTCGACTAAAGATAATTACCTTCTAACATCTGTGGTATAACTTTTCTTTTTTTTTAACTATATAAACTTTACATTGTGCCAGACAGGGAAACAAATGCATC
>JAXGGA010023435.1:0-13472 GCA_038373865.1 Uloborus plumipes | reverse complement strand
TCAAGTCAGCAAGTTGTTGTCCCATTGAGCGAGAAACGAAACTCTTTTGGAATGAACTAATTCCGGACGCTTATTTACAGACGCGTTAAATGCATTGCATGCTCTGCCGGAAGATAGTGATGTAACGATACTGTTAAAAGGCAGATATTTCAAAAGTTTGTTTAGTTTTCCGAAAATATATTTTGATTTAAGATTCAGTTTTCTAATTAGAGATTTTGGTAAGGGCTTTGAATAGATATGCAGTAATTTAAAATCTTTCTCTAAATCTGTCTGAGCAAAACTCTTCTGGAATGTACCAGAAGAGACCTAAGTCTGGTCGCTTATTACAGACACGTTAAATGCATTACCTGAAGTGAGTGATGCAACGATATTGATGAAAAGTAAATATTTCAAAAGTTGGTGTAATTTTCCCAATAAAATCATAAATCAAGATTCAGTTTTCTAATTAAAGCTTAGGTAAAGGGGCTTTGAGTAGATATGCAGAATATTTCAAAATCTTTCACTAAATCTGTCTAATGGAATGTACCAGAAGGGACCTAACAATGGTCGCTTATTAACGAACGCGTTAAATGCATTGCCGGAAGAGAGTGATGCAACGATATTGATGAAAAATAAATGTTTCAAAAGTTGGTGTACTTTTCCCAATAAAATTATTAGTCAAGATTCAGTTTTCTATTTAAAGCTTGGGTAAAGGGCTTTGAATAGATGTGCAGAATATTTCAAAATCTTTGACTAGGTATGGACAAAGCAAACTCTTTTGGAATGCGCCAGATAACTAATTCCGGTCGGTCCCTTATTTACAGACGCGTTAAATGCATTGCATAAGATAGTGATGTAACGATACTGCTGAAAGGCAGATATTTCAAAAGTTTATTTACTTTTCCTAAAATATATTATTTAAGTTAAGATTCAGTTTCCTAATTAAAAATAGGGTTGCTGGCTTTGAATAGGTATGCAGAATATTTCAAAATATTTCACTAAATCTGTCTAAACGAAATTCTTCTGGGATGTACCAAAGGATACCTAACCCTAGTCACTTACTTACAGACGCGTTAAATGCACTGCCGGAAAAGAGTTATGCAACAATATTGATGAAAGGCAAATGTTTCAAAAGTTTGTTTTGTTTTTCCAAAATAAATCCTAAGTTAAGATTCAGTTTCCTAATTAAAGAATTAAAATAGTGTTGAGGGCTCTAAATTGTTATGCAATTTCTCTCAAAATATTTCAGTAACTATGGATGAACGAAACTTTTGGAATGTGACAACTAACACTGATCACTTTTTTACAGACGCATTTAAATGCATTACCGGAAAAGAGTTATGCAACAATATTGCTAAAAGGCAAATATTTAAAAAGTTTGTATAGTTTTTCCAAAATAAAATTTAACTTTAGATTCAGTTATCTAATTTAAGATAAGACTTTGAAGAGATATGCAGAATATTTCAACATCATTCACTGATTCTGTCTAAACGAAACTCTTCTGGAATGAACCAGAGAACTAATTCCGGTCGCTTATTTACAGACGCGTTAGATGGATTGGCGGAAAAGAGTCATGTGCGATAATGCTGAAATGCAGATATTTTAAAAGTTTATGTAGTTTTCCCGAAATAAATTTTGGAGTAAGGTTCAGTTTTCTAATTAAATTTAGGGCTAGGGTCTTTTAGTAGATATGTGTGAAGAAAATTTCGGAATCTTTCACTAAATATAGATGAAGGAAACTCTTTTGGAATGTGCCAACTTACTTCGGTTGTTTTTTTTTTTTTTCGTACGCGTTGAATGCATTGCAGGTTAAAAAGTGATGTAATCATATTTCTAAAAGGCATATATTTCAAAAGTTGTTTGGTTTTCTAAAAATGAATTTTGAGCGAAGATTCGACTTCCTAATAAAGTTAGCGTTAAAGGTTGGACTAGATACTGAGTAAAGTTTAAAACTTTCTAAAAAAAACTTTCTAAAAAAAAAACTTTCTAAAAAAAAAAAAACTTTCTAACAAATCCGAAACAACTTTTGTTAAGAGAACTTTCATTAGAAAGAATTTGGTTGTTTTACCATTCTTTCCCTCTGTGAGTTATCAGGTTGCTAAGATTCTCAAACGTTTCAATTTCCAGGTGGTATTCTCCCCTACGAATAAACTATGTTTCTCTTCCCTTAAAGATCCCATTCATTCTCTTAATAGTTGTGGTATTTATAAAATTAATTGCAATTGCAATCTCTCTTATATCGGACAAACGCGACGTGCTTTGAAATTCCGCTTAAAGGAACATCAGAATTATGTGAAAAAGCAACAATTGAATAAGTCTAGTATTGCGCAACATTGTTGGGAAAAGAATCATTCTTTCGATTTTAATTCTTTTCAAATTGTCCAAAAATGCCCCAACCCATCAGATCTTGATTTTTGGGAATCCTTCCATATTTTGAAAAACAGTTCTGACTTAGTTAACGATCTCAATGCTATTCCTTATTTTTCTGCTGTTTGGCGTCCTTTTGTTTAATTTTGCCTTTTACCTTTCTAATTTATTCCTCTGATTTTGCTGGCATTTTCCATTTTCTACTTGTCTTTATTTTTCTTTTTTGTTTTTTCATTTACCGATTCGCTTTCTTTCATTCTGCTCTTTTTTGTTCTTGCGGTTAACAGTTTAACCTGGTGTTTTTTTATTATGTTAGCCTTTTGGCTTATCGTGTCGCCAATCGAATTCTTTCTTTCCATTTCGTACCTGGTAGAAAGCTTCGGTTCATTCTTTATTTTCCCATTGGATCTTTTTTGGCTTCGAATTTTTTTATTGGTGTTCACGTAATCCGCTATGTTTGCTTTTTAAGCTCTTCGCTTCTGTTTCCGTTGCTTTTGTCGGATGTCTGTGCATCCATAAGCTCACAACTTTTTTGCATTGATAAAGGCGTTCCTTGTAACGCCGAAACACGTGTCTGCAGTATCCCTGCTCATTTGTGCATTGTAACGTTGTTATTTTCTGTAGATACTGAATATTTCAAAATATTTCACTAAATATGTATAAAATAAACTCTCAAATTGTTCGCCTTCACATTCATTGGGCAAAGTTCCAAGAATCAAAAAAAAAAAAAAAAAAAGATCTACATTAGATACGTCTTTGACATGAGGGAAAAAATTTTATTAAAGTGAAAAATAAACTATGAGAATAGAATAGCGATTCTTCCTATTCTGTTTTAGGAGTTAAACTCATGCAATTTAGGTAGTTGAGATAGTGTAATTATTCGTAAAAGGGAGAGGTGGGGTAAGAAACGTAGTAGTTTGTGGACGATGAAAGGGCAAGAAGTTTTTAAGTAACAATAATTTGAGCAGTGGTGATAATTGATTGTAAAGTTGATTAGGAAAGTTTATAACCCATAATTAAATTCATTGTTGCAAAAATTACACTTTAACAAATTAAGATGATTCAAAATAGCACTTAAATGCATAATTTTTTAATGAAAATTCTCATACCACCCTATTCTCAGTACCAATTTTCCTCAATGTTCACTGCACAAGACTAGAATTTCCGTGAACTATTATGCAGTTTTTTAAATATCTAACATTTCTCTAAAAAAAAAATTCTTGTATTTTCGCAAAATCTATAATTAACCGATATCAAAAACTCTAACTAAATTCAATACATTTTGATGCAAACAATTGAACCAACTTAGTGTGAATAAAAACAAAAAAACTATATTCACGAATACGAGTCGAATAAATGTATATTATTTCTCCTTTTCTTAGAAAATTTAAAGTTCTTAGACATTTTAATTATTTCAAGATATTTTCAAAGTCATGCAGATAATACGCAAACACAAAGAATACGAAGAAAATGTATATTTACCTCAAAAAAAGAAAAAGTTTACTTAGCAGTTCAAATATTAAATGCTAGTAATGCAAATATTGAATTAATTTTTCCTCTAAGATAAATAGCACCAATGAGTCGACAGTAAGATAGTGTCATTTTCTGGCGCCATTTAATGGTGACTCAGTTATATTTTTACATGAAAGAATGATTGAACCAAACAAAAAAAAGGAGCGACTTTGAGAATACGTTGAAATTAAAAAGCACTATTGGTAGTAGGTGAGGTAAGTTCGAGATTTTGGGTAGCAAGAGATTTGTCCTCTTCAATAGCTAACCCTGTTAATCCTAATCTTTAAAAAAAATAGTTATTTCTTCTGATTCTCTGAAAAGCGTTTCTTTTTCTAGCAATTATTATTTATTTATTCAATAAAAATATTTTTGAAAAAAAAATTGAACTAACTTCGGAACTTCCCTCGGTAAGTGCTCTAAAAAGTAAAAAATAATTTTATTCTTTGAACACCATCGACACTACATTTAAACATAAGTTTTGAAGTCGGAGCAAAAACACTATATAGAATCATACGAAACTATAATTTAACTATATATATATAAATTGCAATGAATCCAGGTTCTTTAATCGCATTCGCATACACTACATTAACAACCACATATTTATGTAATGGTACAAATATTCAGTTCTCAATTTTCAATGGTTTCTCTGAAAAATGTTGGCAAAATGTAGCTAAACATCATTTCACCTATATTTTTTTGCACCGACTTCAAAACTTTTGTTTAAATGTAGTGTCGATGATGTTCAAAGAATAAAATTATTTTTTACTTTTTAGAGCATTGCCGAGTGAAGTTCCGAAGTCGGTTCAATTTTTTTTCAAAAATATTTTTATTTTATTCTTTTTAGTGTAAATGTACATATGAAATAAGGCAATGTTTCCATTACAAAACTTCACCTAATTTGCTTAAGTAAATGCTTCATAAAATAAACTATGTAAGGAAAAAAAAGAAAGAAAGTATCAACGCGTCTAAAATTTTAAACGATTGACACTAAAAAATAATCCTTATTATTCTCTGGTATTTATTTTTGTACTAGTTTAATCAAGGCTTCACTAGATAGCGTTTTATACAGGCTGCTTCATTACTCAAAACATCAATGGTAAAGATTTGCCAGCTAGAGAGCGCTGAATGAGGACCACCCAAATGTTTGTTTACATTTATTAGCACGTTGTTTCTGCTGTAAAAAGTGATGTTCATCCTATCTTTAAGGGTTAAAAAATATTGATATAGTTTACTGAAGTGGAGTACAGGATGAATTGATGCCGAAGGCCTTATTAGTACTGCTTTTTAGGGGAAATAAATTCCCTTTTCAGGTAAAGTTGGTCGCAACTCATGATTCAGTCATACGACATTCATTCATTGTTTACTTTCTTCGAATTAGCAACATATAGCAATGGCGTTCAATTTTGACATCTCTGCATTAATAAATATACGCTTAAATTCGCAGCCGATAAATAAAAATGTAGCAATGAAATAAGATTGTTCTATTTACTATTTGGTTTCATTATTGTTGCTCACACGATCTTAATTGCTACGCAAAAGCTCAGATGTTCATTTTGATAGCGTTGACCCATTAGAGCGATAAATGGCGAATCTATTCATTTCATTTTCATTTCACCCCAGAGATCCCCGTGACTACCATCTTAATGGTTTTTCGGTTGAATGGATCTCTGGAGACTTTATTTGACAACATTGAAATTACAGAAAATACAGAGGACATAAACATTGAAGTTACAGAGTACAGAAAACAGAAAATACAGAAAAAGATACATAAAACACATAAACAATAGCAGAACAAAACATCAATACATAGAATATAGAGCAGAACTGACAGACGTTTTACAGAAAAAAAATAATAATAACAATAACAATAATAATAAAGCCGCAGACTACATTTCCTGAAAAAGGTAGCCCTCAGTTGAGAGTCGCAGGAAGAGGGAGTTTAGTTTATTGCGCGCGTGAGGGATCTTAAGCGCTTGTAAAATATTTTCTGCAAAGGTGATAGAGGGATTTCTTCTGAAATGGTAATTGAAGTTAAAAATCAACGTAAATAAAGCACAGAATCTGTACCTCAGAACCAGACTAACGTAAGTCCATTCTCGTCATTTTTCAGTAGAGGGGGAAAACGATGTATTCGACAATCGTTTTTCCCCTTTACCGAAAAATGACGAAAATGGACTTACGTTAGTCTGGTTCTGAGGTACAGAAATAAGGTAGAAAGTACAGCAAATAGCTATTTCAAGGCTACAAAGGGCTTGTAGCCTTGAAGGCTTGTTGGCTCAAGGCTTGTAGCCTTGAAATAGCTATTTGCTGTACTTTCTACCTTATTTGTGCTTTATTTACGTTGATTTTTAACTTCAATTATTAATATTTCGATAATTGGGAATCTGGTGTGGTTGCCAAATTTTTGGCGATAATTACTTTATTTTGTTGCTCTTTAGTTTATGTTTGCGAAGGAAGTATTTCCCTCGCTCATAAATTGGCCACAAAGATTTAGCGCCAATAGGGAAAGATAACCAGACTTCCAATCACCAAAATCTTCCCTTTTTTGTTTCTAATTTCACACATACGTTTAATACTTGAAAGTAAAATAATGGGCCAACTGAAAAAAAAGCTGCGAAATAATGTGAGAATTCTTGTTAAAAAACTCGCCAAAATCAAATGTACAAATTAAAATGAGCAAAATGCTAGGAAGCAACTACATGCAGCAAAATACGTTATTAGAATACTCGGAACGTTATCTGAAATATTCCAAAACTCGAGAACCAGTCTTTAGTAGTCTGTCATCCATGTCCAGTAAATGTAAAAATGCCAATAAATTTGACCATCTATCAAAGTTTGATGGATATCGTTCCAAATCGCCATTTATCGCTCTGCGGTGCAGTGTATTAAGTAATTAGAATCGAATCATTAAAATGAAAAATAATTCGCTAACTAATTAAAACAAGCCGTTAAAATGCAGAATAAACCAGCAAATCGAACAAGCTATTAAATGACGTTAAAATATAATAAAATAGAATTGAATGCCAAATTGTAAAATTGTCGCCAACAAATAAAATTTTAATTTTGTCTTTTATTATCTGATTTGTATATAATGTTAGTTACCACAAAATTCGATAGATGTCGCTAGGCGACATCTATCGTTCCGTTTCGTATTCATCCGTTTTTATCCCAAGGATTTTGATCAAATGAAACAGCCTGTATAAAACGCTATCTAGTGAAGCCTTGACGTGGCCCGCTAATGAGTTTCATGTTTGCTTCAGTTAAGCCTTCATTCAAAATTTTCATTATCATTATAATAACTGTCTCATATCAATCACGTTCTGTAACAATGTGAATTTCATATTTAATCATTTTGGACAAATCGCTTTAAATTTGAGCAAAAATTTGGAGATTTTCCTCACTTTCTTCAAAATTCCTTTATCAAACCTTATGTAAATTAAGACTAATAAAACCTGAAATACTACGAATCAATTAGTACCTGGTACGACTTTCAGTTCGTTGGAGTTCAATAGAAAAAAGTAGGACATAGAAAGATACTCGGTTTAAAATTTTCAAAAAGACCATAGAAATGAATTTCATTATGCAATCCAGAGAAGCCTAGCGTTCAAAATGGTCATTATATTACGATTACTGTGATCCCAATTTCTTTTTCGAAAGATTTCTATAGGTTCCCGTTATCGAACCCGGACCACGAGAGGATGGGACCAATCGGAAAGAAAGACCTTTCTAACAAAAAAAGAATTCTTGAAATCGGTCCAGGCATCTTTGAGTAATCTTATAACATACAAAAAAAAAATTTCTCCAACGAATTGTATAACTTCCTCCTTGGTTGAAGTCGGTTAAAAACACAATACGTTGGGCTTACTTTTTCGATTTTATTTACACACATGAGGAAATTATCAAAAAAAAAAAAGGCATGGAAGCATTTTTGACCTATCTGTTGTTGTTTCAAAGACCACTCTGGTATCCGAGCCCGAGTAGATGAAATCCACTCGGATATATCTGTGATAACGCTAACTTAATACGAGGTAAAAGTAAACCATGCAACGTTAAAAAAGCACAAATGCGCAGGAATACGCAGACAACGTGTTTCGACTTTACAAGGAACGCCTTTGGGTCATTCCATGTCAAGTGTCGCAAATTTCGAGAAAATTCCCACTCGACCCCCTCCGATTTTGATGAAAATTTTTTTTGGATGTACATACAAGACTTGCATGAAACCATACCAAATTATAGCTCCATAAGTCTTATCGTTCAGCCAATAAAAATTATTTTATAAAGGCCTCTTTTTCGTGTCTTGAAAAAAATGACCAAATTGTCAAGTTTGTGCTTTTATTTCTAGCGACCTAAGACGATTATCGGGCTCAAATTTGGTGATTCTAATAACTGTTTAGGGTAGAATAGCCTACTTGTGTAAAAAAAAGCTCCATGCACGGTAGATTTTTTTCAGTTTGCTGCCACAGTTGGTAAAAATTGCATTTTGGCAAATTTTGACCATACGTTATTAGCTTGTATCTGCTGAGAAAATGACTTTCTGAAGCTAATTTTATCCTCATTTGTAACCTAATAGTCCGTCCAAAAGGTGTGCAAGTGGCATCTTGATAGCTCAAATAATTTCTAAATTATATGAGTTGAAATTCCAGTCAAATTTCTTTTTTCTCAATTTTGTCTTAATTTCAAAGGGCAATATCTCAAAAGGGTCATCTTGAATTTCAATTTTCTTTACATCATTGGATAGAACACACTTTTCTTAACTAAAAAACGTTATTTTTTTTTGAGACAAACCAGTTTCAAGGGGATATTTCAGATCAAAAATATGTACGTCATTCAACGTGAAATCAAAGAAAAAAAAGACACAGATCTCAAAAGTTGATGTCAATTTGTTCTATTAAAATTTACAGGAGCTATTGTACTTATGTTCTGATGTCATTAATATTTTAAATTTATAAAAAGCAATGTTTCCTTTTCAAAAAAATAAAAATAAAAATAATTAATAAATGAGATAAATAATAAATAAAACAGTTAATATGGTGTGTACGTGATACAAAGTATGTATAACGGGACTGCAAAGCCATTATTCTAAAAAGGGATAACGAAAGTTTTCGATAGAGTTGAATATTGCAATTATTTCCACCATGTAAATGATAACAATAGTAATTGAAAATATGATAAGTATTAATTGAAAATCCATTCTTTATACTGCCGAGGATGTGTCTAGATATTCAGCCTATGATTGCAATTTGCTCATAAACAAAAATGATGAAAAATGGGAAAATGCTTTTTATGACCTTGAAACATTAATGACCTACAACCTTGCCAAGTGACATATCATCCGAAATTCTGTTTCAAGAGCTTAAAAATAACACATAGGAAAAGACTCAAGCTCTTATAGCAGCGATAAGAAGATAATTATTTTTGTTAAAAACGAAACTTTATTTTTGCCATTTCTTGAGTTTTTACGGATGCGCACACAAAAACTAAAGTTCAAAAATATCTAAAAAAGGGTTTTTTCATCAGAACATAAGTACAATAGCTCCTGTAAATTTTAATAGAACAAATTGACATCAACTTTTGAGGTCTATGTCTTTTTTTCTTTGATTTCACGTTGAATGACGTACACATTTTTGATCTGCAATATCCCTTGAAACTGGTTTGTCTCAAAAATAAAAATAACGTTTTTTAGTTAAGAAAAGTGTGTTCTTTCCAATGATGTAAAGAAAATTGAAATTCAAGATGACCCTTTTGAGATATTGCCCTTTGAAATTGAGACAAAATTGAGAAAAAAGAAATTTGACTGGAATTTCAACTCGCATAATTCAGCAATTATTTGAGCTATCAAGATGCCACTTGCACACCTTTCGGACGAACTATCAGGCTACAAACGAGGAAAGAATTAGCTTCAGAAAGTCATTCTCTCAGCAGATACAAGCTGATAACGTATGGTCAAAATTTGTCAAAATACGATTTTTTACCAACTTTGGCAGCAAATTGCAAAAAATCTACAGTGCATGGAACTTTTGTTACACAAGTAGGCTATTCTACCCTAAACAGTGATCAGAATCACCAAATTTGAGCCTGATAATTGTCTTAGGTCGCGAGTAATAAAAGCTCAAACTTGACGATTTGGTCTTTTTTTTCAAGACACGAAAAAGAGGCCTTTATGAAATAATTTTTACTGGCTGAACCATAAGGTTTATGGAGCTATAATTTGGTATGGTTTCATGCAAGTCTTATATGTACGTCCAAAAAAAAATTCATCAAAATCGGAGGGGGTCGAGTGGGGACGCCTCGTACCAGTGGCGTATCCAGGAATTGATTTTGGGGGGTGCACATCGAACATCGACACTGTGATGAGAAAGGAAAAAAAATCAAGAAATATGGTGAAACTTTAAAAACGCAGTATTTCGATTTCATTTTTTCTATTGAACGTTGCACAAAGATTGTTTTTTTTTCTTTCTTTTTTTTTCACAAAAATGAATATCATGCAAGAACAGATTACAGAATAACAATTAGTTTTGCTTCTTATTGTCGAAAACAGAAAGTAGTATGACAATATTTCAGTGTCCATAAAGTATTTTTCATTGAAAAAACCTGAAGCATATTTACATGAAGGTTACATGTGTTTTAAAAATTCGGAGCCACCATTTTTTATATAGTCTTACAAAATCTTGGGGGGTGCATTGGTCCCTTGGCACCCCCCCTGGATACGCCACTGCCTCGTACACTTGACCCCTTTTCAATGCACAAAAGGTGAGCTTACGGATGGAAAGACATCCGGCAGATTTTGTATCCATAGCTTTTGTCGGATGTCTTTATATCCATAAGCTCACATTTTGTGCATTGAAAAAGGCGTTGCTTATAAGGACGAAATGTTTATCCTTTGTTAATGTTGCATGGTTCGCTTTTATTTTTAAGCACAAAGGTACATTTTCTCTACGGGGTAAAAGTAAACTATGCAACGTTAAAAAAGCACAATTGCGCAGGAATACGCAGACAACGTGTCTCGGCTTTACAAGGAAAGCTTTTTCAATGCACAAAATGTGAGCTTACGGATGGAAAGACATCCGACAGATTTTGTATCCATAGCTTTTGTAGGATGTCTTTATATCCATAAGCTCACATTTCGTGCATTGAAAAAGGCGTTTCTTGTAACGACGAAATGCTTATCCTTTGTTAATATTGCATGGTTCGCTTTTATTTTTATGCGCAAAGGTACATTTCCTCTACCAATTTTTTGAGAACGTTCATAAGGTAAAAACTTCCGAAACATTAAATGCAATTAACATTTTTAAGTCAGACTACACTCTGGTCACGAAAAAGATAGACCGAAAGTAAACAAACAGGCTTCCGAAAGGTTTCTGCTGTTATGCCATTTGGGGGGATTTTCTCTGGAATAAATAAAAAGTTAACCATTAGGATAGGCTTTCTGATGGGCAACAATTTGTTCTCTTTCAAGCCGAAAACGTGATTGGAGCAGCCAACTGGTGCAATTCTTTGTTTACATCTAGTCTATCTTTCTCGTGAGCAAAGCATAGTAGTAATATTTGCTGCATTTTGGATTAACTACATTTTGGAATAGTGACATTCGGCTTAAGCAAATTCTTATCTTGGAACTTTTTATCTAACTTCGTACTTTTTTAAGGCACCGATTTAGAAAGGAAATGACACGAATATAAATTATAAATATTAATAAGTGCAGCTTATTAGTTACTATTACCGATAAAAGTAGTATATTCTTTATTAGTACCTTAGACAAAAGATTCAGATATGACTCTTCGTGTTAAAGTAAATGATAATATCAGGACCGCAATTTTAAAAATAAAAACGCTTTACTTTTGCACCCAGGGGCAGCAAATTCTATTTTCTGTTCTTTTTGAGTTCCGCACATATTCCGTTTCACATACTCAACGAAAACTCCCACAGACGACGCCTCGAAACAAAGAGGAGGGAATGAATGCCGGATTGTCCTAATTGCCACCGGGATTTGTGCCAAACGATGCGTGATATCATTAGCTTGACGTGAATTAACGCAAAAAGAAACTTCTGAGATAATTTTTAAACGGTGATATTTCCTATTTGGAAAAATTGTCATTCCTTGTTCATTTGACCCTACGGGAGGAACATTTCAGAGCTGTGGAGTTACGTTTTACCGCGTCAATGACACTGAAAATTTTCAAATTTGAGTACTTTCAGTGCAGTTAAAATATGCTAGTTAAAATAAACTCGATTCGAATATTTATGTTTTCCCTCTTTAGGATAGCTCTGCAATTTATTTCACCACTTGTACGACAAATATGCTCGTTTGTAGTGTATCGACGATAGATTTATCATTTATGAATTTATTGATATGAGTTAAAAGTAGTTTGTAGCTACCAAGCAATTAATTCCCAAAATTTAATTTATCAAGACCAAGCTCATGTCGTGTATTTGAAATGAAATAATATTTTCCAAACGTATCAAGGCATTTTATTAGCTATTTTATCACGAAAACCACTATTCCGTTATAAACTCTACTGTTTTAAGTACTGTAGGCTAAGTATCTTGCATTTAATAAACTAAACTTTAAATGAGTTGGTGATTGAAGTCTTTTTCAAACACAAGCTATCCCACTAGTTTGCTATCAACTAGGATGTAAAACTGTAACCACGAGAGATTTTTAAAAATCCAAAAAAAAAGCATGCACAGTTGTCAAACTTCAATTTGGGAAGAGTTTTTCTCAGATTCAAGTCATTCCTTTAGGGGGGTCAGTGGGGTATCAATTGTCCTCCCCCCACCCGGCTTTGAGAAATCAATGTATTTACATATAAGTGAGCATGTTTTTTGCTGTTTTCCGTTGAAATTGCATTGTGTTTGCACTCCTTGCCCCCACAGTGGAAAAAGTTGAAATGACGGGCCTGCTTAGATGTCCCACTAAGCTAATTTGAACGAGTGAAGCGTAGCATCAGAAAATAATCTTCAATCGTCATGTAATCTCTCTTTGATTATTGTCTATTAAAATTCAAAACATTGGTAAATTTCTCGTTTGTTCTCTTCAGTTTCTTTTTCTTTGGAAAAAAATTTAACCTCTTTTTTTTAATGCTGCGCGTAGTCATAATTGCATCAAAAGTAAAATACTTCGTGATCTAAAATGGCAGCAGTAGGAAGAACTTCCACAGCAGCAGAGCATATTTGTTGCCAAAAACGTGTGTGAAAATAGCGGAAGCGAAAGAGGCGACGGACAACCCTACTGGCACCTTATTCTATAAAAAGACGAGAGTCAGTAGAAGGGTAGTGAATGTCTGAAGGGTCGATCAACCGCAGAACGCAAAACGATCTGATGGACTCATCACATTTAAGAACAGAAGAAAAAAAAATCGTCTATTCATGTAATAGGACAGAAACCCAATTCTTCTTGCACCAGTGTGAATGTCTGTTCCGTTTAGTTGCTTGTGTAAGTTGTTCCTGAATTAAGTCCGACACGGTCCAATTTGAGAGTGTCTTCTTTTAGAAAGTGCTGTCAGGCTGTTTCCAATTCAAGTGTGCTCGGCTACTAGGGCGGAGGAATTGAAGAACATCTTTTAGAGAGAATAAGGAGCAAAACCCTTGTTACATCGTGCCTGGTTAGATCGCTC
>JAXGGA010023434.1:0-13472 GCA_038373865.1 Uloborus plumipes | reverse complement strand
CTTAAACAGTTTAAAACAAATTTTCATTTGCATCACACAATCCTTTCTTGCATTAATTGGCAATTCTTTAAAATTTATTGCACTGATATATTGCATGTGAATTTTCCTTACAGAATAAGCAAGTGTTTGAAAGCGCTATATGTTTTGATTCTATTTTGTTTTTGAAAGAGAAAGATTTTTCATTAGCTGACCTTGACGAAAATGATCCGACGCCATGTGAGTTATGCGTCAGACACGCCAAAGCCGAAGCGCGCTTTTCGATGAATTCGCGAAATGCTTTAAAAGTGGGTACTTCTGATTTGTTTAAACTCAATGTAAACTGACGTAATGATTCAGAATCGAGTTTCTTTTTCAAGAAATAAACTAAAATTGTGTCCCAATGAGATATGGGTTGTTCAAGGATTTCTAAGGTATCAATACACTGGTTTGTGCAGGGTATCTGCTCAACCTGGACTTTTCAATTCCCTGACTTTCCATGACTTTTGCGAACTATTTTCCATGACTAAAAAAAAAAAAAAAACAGAATTCTGCTTTGTTTTTGGAAAATTATGCACTTAATATTCTATCTTGCAAAGCAAATGACCAAACATGGCGACTGCGTTTCACAGCAAGAGAAGTTTGTTCGCTTTTGAGGACAAAAAACGTTCTTTTCCTACTGACACCCTCCTCCCCACCGTGCTTGTCCTCAAACGTACTTTCATGTAGCAATGAATTGTCTGTCCATAAATTTTACTGTAAGTTTAGATCCTGATATGAGTGAGGCGAAATCTGACTTCAAAACGGAACTCGTTGAGTTCCTGCCCCCCCCCCTACCTACAGGATTCTTTAAAATTCAACATCGTTTTTTAATTTGTTTTTCTTTTGCATAAAACTCCTCAAAAGAAAAAGATTCAAACAAGTTTTAAAAGAAAAAGGAATCAAATGAAGCGGGTATGGGGGGAGGAGACCAAATGTAAAAGGCAAATCTGCCTATGCCGGGGAAAAGACCATAAAAAAAAACCATCGAGTCTATCTTTTTGTCGTTCAAGGTCATATTTTATCAGATGACGGAGTCCGCGCACATGCGCAGTTACACAAAATTCGCCGCTCACGGTTTTAACGTTGAGAATTCATCTGATTGGTCAACACAATGCAACAACTTGTTGGAAATTGTAATTGACAAATCAGATTGCACCCAATAACGAAGTAGAATGACGGCGGAAGTGTTTTCGTTCTTCAGAGATCGGGGGGAAAATTTCAATCGGTCCGGAGCGCTAAAATCCATGATAAACAGTCAGTTTCCATGACTTTTGGACATTTTTCGCTGAAATCCATGACTTTCCATGACCAATTTCGATCATATATAAAATCCATGACTTTCCCTGACTTTCCATATGCGCGGATACCCTGTTTGTGACATCTAACAGCTTTCTTAAACCATTAGGCGATTCAGAATTTAAATTTGGTTGTGAAAATAAACGATCTAGAGTTGCATTAATTATTTCCGATTCATTTTCATATCTGTCACTGATTAATTTCCATGCTTTTTCGTAATTTTCATTTGTAATTTGAAGAGCTTGAATTAAAACAGCTGCTTGACCTTTAATCGAAAGCTTGAGATATTGTAGGCGTTGAGCATCAGAAAGAGATGAATTGTTATGAATTGTAGCAATGAATAAGTCTCGAAAACTTAACCATTCACAAAAATTCCCCGAGAATGTCGGCAGATCTATTTTCGGTAATTTAACGGCGTTCAAATGATGTTGTTCTGAATTCAACTGGTTTGATACGCGAGAAGTATTACTACTGGTCTCACTTGCTGTTTTGTTTTTTATCTCCCTGGAAATAGTTGCTTTTAAATTTTCAATTTTAGATGCAATTTCATCATATTCTTTGTCGTTTGCTTCTATTTCCGTGTCCTTTTGAGATAAGACAATGTCCGTGTTTAATTCGTGCAATTCGCGCCATAATTCCTGAGCATCAGTGCAGTATATTTCAAGTTCATCAATAGTAATTAAATTTGTGTTGATTTTTTCATTGATAATATTAATTAATCGAGTGATCCTACCTTTGAGGTAGCTCCGTTTCTTTTTGAGATTCTCCATGTAGTTTGAATGCTGTAAGTCCTTGGCTATTGAATTGCGCTTCTTCATCCACTGTTAATGTATGCTGCTCCGGCTCGACGGACCAAAAACATGTACGTTGACATGCGTGTGTGTGGACGCAATAATAAACAAGGTTACACCACAAACTACTAGCTACTATATTTTCAACATGTTTACACGACGATCACAACATAGAAAGTGAGTACAGTTGTCTCGGAGCATGCGCCGACAATAGCGCCGTCTGGCGGCGGGCTGCTCTTGATGAATGAATCCTGAACATGGTGTTATGAACTTACTACTGTAAAACTACATGATTGATATTCCAAAAGAAGGGCAATTTGTTGAACAGATACATATGCATATACTGTTCGACACGGATGAGATGGAAAGGCTAACATCTAGTTTACAGCCGGAAATGGGTGCATCTATTACTTTTTAGGGATGCCAGCTTTTGCAGATGTAGGTTAGCCTCTAAATAGAACAGCATCATATTAAAATGAACAAACACAAGCATCAAATGTTTAATTTTCCCCCTGATCCAGGTAGACACTTAGTCCATCTGGAGACGATGCAGATAGACGCATAGTTTATCTGGCGTAGTTCTGGGATAGCATCCCTGAATATAGAGGTCCTTTTCAGTTGGTCAATTAAAGAAGTTGACATGTTTAATCTTAGTATATTATATTTCAAGGGTTTCTTTCTTTTTTTTTGGGGGGGGGGGGGTATGTATGACATAATTTCCTTAATACTTTATCAAAGTTCATAAGAAAAGCATAATTTTAAAGATTCCCCCCCCCCCGCCCTTTCGGCAAAATAGAAAGAAAAAAATTTGTGTCAATTTTTTTCTGCAAAATTATACTTAAAAAAACCAGATTTTTAAATTCCTGCGGTTGAGTGTTAATTTTTTCACTTTGCAAGGGTCAGTTAATATTGAATCACATTTTATGCTCCGTTGGACAGATGGATGATGGATTAGAAGGCGTGAAACCTCTGGAAGCAAATACCCTACAACCATTGCCGGAGCGGTCCAAGCTGGAGGCAGGAGCATTATGGTCTGGGGGATGTTTCCTGGGGTTCTACGGGTTCACTCATCATTGTGGAAGGCACGATGAATCAACACAAGTACGCATCTGCCCTTGCGGTCTGTGTCCACTCCTATATGAATATTGTTTTTCCCCAGGATGATGGCATCTACCAGCAGGACAATACGAAGTGCAATACAGCTGCCAGTGAGCGTGCATGATTCGAAGGGCACCAGGATGAGATTACCGTTCCCCCCTGGTTAGCAAACTCACCTGACTTAATCCCAATTGAGGATTTGTGGGACCATCTCGATTGGGTTGTTCGCGCCATGGATCCTTACCAGTGTAATCTAGCACGGCTGGCCCCCTGGAGTCAGTACGGCTCAACATCCCAGTGAACACCTTCAGGTACCTAATTGACTCGCTTCCTGCATGTCTTGCAGCAGTCAGTTCTAAGAAAGGTGGTTATTCTGGCTTTTGACAGGTGGTCACATTAATGTGACTGGACTGTGTATATTGCAATTAAATATAAATTTTACAACTAATTGGAAGGCAAGAGCTTATAGATGGTAAAAGAGGATTTATACATACACTCATAGAAGATGTGATAGTTAGAGAATTTTATACCCTTTATTAAGTAGTGACTTAAAAAGATCTTTAACTTCTTCCTTTGGTCCAACACCATAATACTGTGGATCTTCTAAATCTTCTGGTCGTCTGTATTTTCTTGCTTTCTCTACTCTGCGAGTTCCCTAAAATGAGTTATATTATGTATGAAAATGAATGCTAAAAACAATGTAAATAAATCAAATATTGTATATGTTGTCCAAGGAAAAAGTAATACTTTAGTTTCATATTCGACCACTATGATATTAAATTAAATAGCATTTAAGAAATTGGAACATTACAGTGCTAATAAAAAGTGAGTTTGAAAAAATCAAATAAGGTGTGGATTTTCTTATGGAAGGGCACTAAAATTTACCTGGACCTGGAAACCATTTTGGCTCAATTCTGTACCTCAGAACCAGGCTAATGTAAATCCATTTTCGTAACTTTTCAGTAGAGAGCGAAAACGACTGTCAGATACATGCAAAGCATGGGACTCGTGCTCTTTTGTTGCTGCTAAATAACTGTGAAGGAATTTTTTTTCTGGAATAACCTTCTCTTGGGTCAATGAGGAGTAAGATTCTGCATATAATGCAGTAAGAAAGTGAAACTTGCCATATTTGGACTTACGTTACTCTAGTTCTGAGGTACAGAATTGTGCCCAGATCATCCCCTAATCCACTGACAAACATAACACTAGTAAATGTAAGTAAGTGTAAAATTATTCATAATAATTAATGCACAAATCACCATATCAAAATAATATTAATAAAAACATTAAATCAGTTATTAATCATACAATATCGGTTTAACACATGCTACAATAAAAATATTTCTGTGTTTCCTTCAGGTAAGTATAATTAATTAATACACAATAATTCTCCCACACACTACACAATAATCTCTAATAATAGTTTTTTTTAATAATCAACTAGTAAAATGCCACTTCAAAAAAAAGACTGGTAACATTGCTAAATATTTTATTTATAAAACAATCATATTTTTTCCAATGATTTTTTAAAAGACATTTCACAGTAATAAAAAAAAATCAAGTTAGTTATACATCAGTTTTTTTTATGTTTTAATGTTTTTAGGAAGGGCAAAACTAGCATTTTAATGTTATAAAAAATGAATAATCTAATTTTAAAAAAAAAGACAATGCATGCAGGATATCTCCATTTGTTTCTTGGTTGAAAATTTGACTTAAACATGAGACTTAACATTACGATTTAATTGATAGTAAGGTAGAGGGAAAAAAATAGTAATTTGCGTTTTAAAATTTATGTCATGAAAGGAAATGATGTCTTTCTGTTGAAGCATATACCAGAAAGATAAGCGGCATGCATGCTGTTGCAGATATTCAATTTATTTTTAGCAGATTTATATAGAATCTCTTTTAGATTCAAAACAGAATTTGAAAATACTATCCTATTTTAATTGAAATAACTCATTCTAATTCCAACTATTAAATGTGATTCAATTAAGTTTCGTAGTAAAGGTGTTCTGAAGGAAGAATTTTTTTCAATGTGAAAATGAGTGCATGAATGCAAAGACATCCAACAGTGCTTTTGTCAGTTGTCTTTGCATCATTAAGCTCAATTTTGCATTGAAAAGAGTCACTCCTTGTGACACGGAAACACATGCATGCAGTATTCCTGCACATTTGTGCTTTTAAATTAATTAATATAAAAAGCTCTAGTGACCAACTTTTTTTTATCTGCAGAATTATTATTCATTGGAATTATTATTAACATTTCGTAAACATGATATTTTGCTGTTACTTAATAAAAAAACCTCCTAGTTTATTTGATACGATGACCATACTTTTCAGCGTCACTGCATATACGTTGAGAAAATCATTGCGTACTTAACATGAAACAATATTTAGCAACTTAATCCCAACTGAATAAAGTTGCTTAAACAAGTGCACAAATTGAATACACAACTCCCAAACAAGTGTTGCAACTTTCAAATAATTACTTTGGTCTTTGTTAAGTGAGCATTGGCACAACATGTTTTCTGAAAATTTTTAAAATTACATTTGAAAACATTAAATAATGAAGACAAATTTTGGACGTTCATTATTTTAAGCCTGTTTAAAAATTCTTTTTTAATTGTTCATAAATAAACAAACAAGCAGCAATGCTGCCATCTACTACATTTTTTTAAACAAACATGCTATGCAAAAAAAAAAAAAATCCAAAAATGTTTTACACATTCTAGGCTTTAACAGTTTCCTTGAAAAATTTTGTTTTAAAGGTTTTATGTGGTGAGTGCCTTTAATGTGTTTTCGTATACATGCCGCTAATAATAGGTCTATCTATCTATCTATCCGATGAGCCGTATGGCTCAAAAAGTAAAAGAGGACTGCGTACTCTTGCGCCTAGCCTCTATTGTTTGGGGAAGATTTTAAAGTCTGTTCTCTAGACGGCGTCCTTGGTCGAGAATGGAGAAAAAAAAAAAAAATGCAGAAAAACCAGAAATCAGGAAAAAAAGGAAGAGATCGCCGATGGAATTCCATCAAGCGATAAAATTTTGAAATCCAAAAAATCATTGATGTGAGACAAGTCTTGTGGAATTTTCTTCATTAGGTTGATTCTGGCATTACTAAATTTTTTGCAGTGTTGGATGCGATGGGTAACTGTTAATAATAGGCCTTAGACACCGGTTGCTGTATTCGAACATACCTATTAAGACATCTCAACTCAAATGCTTGGACGCAAATGCGGGAAATGTAAACCCCAGCTCCAGATAGATGCTCAAAATGTAAACAGCAAGAACTTATGAAGCATTGTATCAAGTCAATTTTTTATTAAGTTATAATCCTTTTTCAGCTGTGAAGGTTTTTCGTCTAGAGTCTGAAATGGCGACCTCTTCAAAAAAAGATTCAGGCGAATGCAGCTCTTCAGCTCCATGCTGTGAGAACGTTGTGGCTGAGGATGGCCTAACTCGTCACTATGAAATGGCATCAACAACAATTTTGGACAAGTTTATTTCTTCAATAAAGTACGTATCTTTAACATATGTTGTAAAATGTATATACAGTGGAACTTCGGTAATGCGACACCCCAAGGGACAACGAAAATATGTCGAGTTAAGCGTGTGTCAACTTCCCGAGGTTCCATTATTTTAACTTTTGTTGCGATTTCTGTGTTGCTTATTTACTGATGCTTTCCATCAACGTTAAAAAAAATATAGTTTCAATTAAACATTGTTCAATGCTATTCGTCAAACACACGCCGGACAAAGTGAAGTACAGTCATAGGCGGATTTCGGCTGTGAATTCTGGGGGTGCAACAAGCCAAGGCTTCCGCCCCCCCCCGGAATTCCCGGGTTGATCAAAACAAAAATTTAGTTATCAAATCGAGCTTGTTTTGGCCCACGGGGATACATAATATGTTGTATTTTTGGGTTTCTTTCTAGTAAATTAAGTTGAATTGTTGCTATGAAAAAAATATAACTTATTTTCCAAACTGTTTCCAGATGAAATACGCTTACTTTATTTTTTCAAAATTTAAGCAAAATATTGGGAGTGCGGGGCACTGCCGTAAGTCCGCCTATGAATACAGTGGAACTCTTTTAACTTGACGACCATGTCGATATTTATTTTTCCGATGGTTGGTCCAATGTTAATTTCAATGAATACAAACTTCTCCAACTTGACACATTTTAAGGGATCTCCACAAGTCGACATCCACTTGCTGTTTTAGTCTAAGTTTTTTTATCGATATTCCTATACATTTCCCTTTCCTGAGAATTATTGTGTTTATGAGTCAGTCAATTCATTGTTTTCCGGAAAGAGCTTGATCATAATCTGTATCGTCCTCCAAAGAGGGATAAAATTTTGATGAACTGATAGGAAATTTAAAATGCTTGATCTGCATTTGCTATTTTTGCCCAAAATAATATGCGTATCTTGACAAACTGTATACAATTTAATTTTTTAAAGTCAGAATACATTTCAAGTTTTTAATGCTAGTTTTCATATTTCTATGACAAACAAGCAATGAATGAATGAAGTGAGTGGATGTGCCCCTAAGTATGAAAACGTAACCATGGTAACAACATGAAAAGTTGATTTCCGTTGATAAAATAATTCATTTCATCTCTATTTTCAAACAAATTTTATTCTCGAGCTCAACCATTTTAGAATCGTTTGGCTTGTTTTACTGAAGGTAAGCCTTGAATTCCGGGATTCTAAAAACAATTGTTACAGCTCTCCTGATGATCGTACAAACTTCGAAAAAACTTCATTTTGTGCAGAAAATTTCAAGCTTTCGAATGACATAAGACTTGAAAATATGTATAAAATATTTCTTCCCTATTTTATCGAATTTCCACTAAGAATTCGAATAGAAAAAGAACGAAATGGAATTTTCGAAAAATTGCTTCGAGGTGCAAAACTACATGCTACAAACTAATTTTGTGCCAGGTGGCATGAAAATCAACCGAACGGTTTTGGCGCTACGCGCGTACCAGACAGACAGACAGACAGAAAGAAAGAAAGAGAGACAAACAAACCTTCAGCTTTATTATTAGTAGAGATTATTATTTCTTCAATTTTTAAGTCAGGGACCGCACTAAGCATTCGCCACCTCGCCAAATGCGATAAAATCGAAAGTTCGGCGAAAGAAATTCTGATGTGGCTAAAGTGTTGGCGAACAAAAATTCTCAGAAATCTTCACTGGGGGAGAAAAATTATATGTTGTATTACGGAAGAAAAAAATTTTTATTTATTTGACTAAAACTTTTGAAATTTGGCTAAGACTTTTAAAGTTTGGCTAATTTACTGGCTAACAACTTAAAACTGTTAGCGCGGTCCCTGCAAGTCATCGTCCAGAACATTTTTCTAGCTATGATACTACTTTTTGTTGCAAAATACTTATTATTATTTTCATTTCTTCTAACCCTGTTGCATTTAGTGTAGGATGATTTTCAAGTGCTATACTATAGAGGTGCCATACCACTGACTTGAAGCATTAAGCCCTTTCTTGGATTTAAAAAAGCAAAGAAAATGCGTCCCCATGCAATTTATTACTACTAAAATATTTTGACAAGCATTTATTAAAAAAATTATCATTCTTGCTAAGTTCTAATGTTAACGTAGTTTTTTCTTGAGATTATTTCAAAGAAAAAAAAAAAAAAATTGATTAACCCATTAATGCCTGACATTTTTTCCCCCCAAAGATATTTTGTATATACTGGTTACAAACAGTGTTTAATGGACAGGAAAAATAATAAAAAAAATATTATGTAAAAAATAATTGTTTTATTAAGGAAAGAAAAATCGTCCCTCAAAAGTTACGATAGACCCCAGAGGGTACATATTTTTTTTACTAAAATTTTTTTCTGCCTACGATCCTAATATTAAAAAAGACATTTCATAAGAAGAAATAAAATCAGCGATTAACATAAACTGGGAAGCTGGGAATAACTTTAAAAACTTAGCTTTTTTTATGAACGATGTAATTTTCGATAAAGATCATATTAAAACTGCTACAGAGCACACTTTGCAATGGTTATGTGCTGCAATCTGAAAAACGAATTGAAAGAATACCAAGGTACTAATTGAACACTATTATTTGGTTGAAATGTTCATTTTGGTGAAATTCAGGCCCCTTTTTGGACCGTCCTAAAAAAAGGACGCAAGGCATCAATGGGTTAAGAGTCCCCCTCCCCCATCTGAAATTAATCAGTTTTGGTTTTAAAAATAGGAGGGGAGACACTTCCCTTATCTCAGACACACACCTATTATTGAAATATGCCTGAAAAAAACATGCAAATGACATGACTAGATATTGAAGCAGGCTATTTAATGAGAAAAGATGATTATTTATATTAATAAACAAGTGCAAATGGTTTTAATTTTTTAATGGCATAAATTTAAGTTTTTGAAAATTTCACACCCTAAATATTGCTGTATTTGTAGGAAAGCTCATTTGCAACAGTTCTTCTATTTTGTAAAAAACAAGTGATGAAAGTTTATAGCTGAAACCATTGTCCAAAGCTTTTTAAATATACGCATTAAATATTACAATTCTTTTGATGATATTATTAATTGATATTGTTAATAATATTAATTATTAATTCATTGACATTGATTAAATGCAATTCAGAACTTTAACTTAATATATTTTTAAATGAATGAATGCATACATTATATATCAATACCCGCATAAGAAATAAAATTTAAACATAGAAAAACCCGGGTTTTTGCCAACCCTGATTGAAACTGATATGTTTTAACAACCTGTTGCTCGGCATCTTAAAGTAAGGATGCGTGACGGCCAAACAAGCGAATTACTGGAACTTGATATCTATTACTGTGTTAATTATTATTATTTTTCTTTCAGATTCAGTTTATTTAAAGAAAAATATCCCAAAATTTTTGAAGAAAATCCAGAAAATTTGAAAGATTTATATGATCAAATGTGTTCTCAGCTACGTTCTGGGATTAGAGCAGATATTGCTGAGTTGGAGGAAAAAATGAATGTTGATTCGTCATTATCTTCTCTTAACAAGGAAATTATGAAACATAAAAATAAAAATGTGCGAAAGTGGTGAGTCACATTCAATATTATTACGTTTATTTCCTCATGGAATTTAATTAAATTTCATATGTGAAATAATTTTGTTGGGGTCTTTTTTAGATCTCATAATCATATTTTCAATAGAAAAAACTTTTAAGTGCTATTAATCTTCCTCCTAAATAATCCATGCTATTATCCATTTATTCTTATGGTAGGCATCTTTGCTGTAAATTTTTTAGCAAATTCAATCATATTAAGGTCAAGATAATCTTCAAGCCTTCTCATTCATGACAGAGTACAAATGCTTAGTGCATTATAATAAGAAAAGCAGATTGGTTTATCCTTATTCAAAGTAAATAAAACATGATGTGCTTCTACTCGCTCTGTGTGCTTAGTTTTACTGTAATTCCTTAAAGTGTTTAGGACTCCTTGGATTTTGTTATGGAGGGATTATTCTGGTCAGTGTTAGAAATATGTGGTCATTAGTCGCATTTTGTGGCCAAAAATTTAGATTTGACTCCTAGATTTTGGACCCTAAATGTCAAATTTAACACCTACAGGTTTGGGTTTTCAGTACAAGTTTTCCTTCCCATCTTATTCTGAAGATTCATGATTGGTTTGAAAGATTATTTTTTGTAGAAACAATTTTAAAATTCATTTAACTTTGCCTTTAAAAACATTTTCTTTTGTGTTTTTTATAAATCTTTTAAAAAAATCTTTTTATTTAATAAATATTTGAATTTGCCACTTGCTTTGGGTGGCAAGGCTAATCCATAATATGTTTTGGAGACTTTGCTCCCTTCTTCTGTGTTAGAAGTAAGCTGTCGTTAGTCACATTTTAAGGGTAAAGTTGGTGCTTATTTTCCAACATTTGGTGCCAAATTTGACGTCTAAAGTTCTGGACCACATTGAAGCATTTCTTTCTTGTAATTAGTTCCTGTTGTTGGTTTAAAAAGGATAAATTGAGAAATAATTTTTAAATGCAATCAATTTTATGTTTAAAAACCCATTCTCTATATATTTTTGAAAGTATGCTATCACATATGAGTGACATGCAGAAGTGCATATCGGCAGTGTGTTTATTAATTTTTTTTCTATTTGGACAAGTATACAGGGTGTCCACTCCTATCGTGGACCAATAGCTAATTTCTAAACCGTTAGAGATACGCATATAGTTCATTTAGGAAAAAATCTCCAAATTACGAAAGGAATTTTGAGTCTATTCAATGTTTTTCAAAAAATCAAATTTTGAAAGAGTTACGAAATTTAAATTTTTATACAGCCCCCCAGTCCTATCAATCATATTTAGTAAAACATTCTTGACACTGTAACGTTTAAAACTAAAAAAAAATCACTCTTCTACCACAAAAATTGACCGAGTTATGACGTTTTGAAAAATCAAGATTTTGCATTATTTCATGACGTCATCGAGAGATCACTAAAGGGACCGTATGCGAAATCCTTCAAAATCTTGATTTTTCAAAACGTCATAACTCTGTCAATTTTTATGGTAGAACAGTGATTTTTTTTTAGTTTTAAATGTTACAGTGTCAAGAATGTTTTACTAAATATGATTCATAGGACTGGGGGGCTGTATAAAAATTTAAATTTCGTAACTCTTTCAAAATTTGATTTTTTGAAAAACATTGAATAGACCCAAAATTCCTTTCGTAATTTGGAGATTTTTTCCTAAATGAACTATATGCGTATCTCTGACGGTTTAGAAATTAGCTATTGGTCCACGATAGGAGTGGACACCCTGTATTTATACACTGAAGTGACAAAAGTCATGGGATACCTCTTAATATCATGTCGGCCCTCCTTTTGCCCGGCGAAGTGCAACAACTCGACGTGGCATGGACTCAACAAGTCGTTGGAAGTCTTCTGCAGGAATATTGACCCATGCTGTCTCGATAGACGTCCATAATTGTGAAAGCGTTGATGGGGCAGGATTTTGGGCACGAACAGACCTCTCGATGGTGTCCCATAAATGCTCAATGGGATTCATGTCGGGCAATCTAGGTGGCCAAATCATTCGTTGGAATTGTCCAGAATTTTCTTCAAACCAATTGCGAACAGTTGTGGCCCGGTGACATGGCGCATTGTCATCCATAAAAATCCCATCGTTGTTTGGGTACATGAAGTCCATGAATGGCTGCAAGTGATCTCCAAGTAGCTGCACATATGCATTTCCAGTCAATGTTCGGTCCAGTCGCACTAGAGGACCAAGTCCATGCCATGAAAAAACAGCCCACACCATTACGGAGCCTCCACCAGCTTGAACAGTGCCTTGCTGACAGTTTGGGTCCATGGCTTCGTGGGGTCTGCGCCACACTCGAACCCTACCATCGGCTCTTACCAGCTGAAATCGTGACTCATCGGACCAGGCCACGGTTTTCCATTCATCTAGGGACCAACCGATATGCTCACGTGCCCACGAGAGTCGCTGCAAGCGATGTCGTTCTGTCAGTAAAGGCACTCGAGTCGGTCTTCTGCTGGAATAGCCCAAGAAATCCAAATTTCTCCGCACAGTTCTAGCAGATACGTCCATTGTACGTCCCACATTGATTTCTACGGTGATTTGAAGCAGTGTTGCTTGTCTGTTAGAATAAACGACTCTTTGCAGACGTCGCCGGTCTCGATCTTTAAGTGCAGGCGGTCGACCACTGCGCTGTCCATGGTGGGATGTTATGCCTGAAATTTCATACTCTCGGCACACTCTTGACACAGTGGATCTGGGAATGTTGAATTCTCTAACGATTTCCGAAATGGCATGACCCATGCGTCTAGCTCCAACTAACATTCCGCGTTCAAAGTCTGTTAATTCACGTCGTGCGGTCATCATCACGTTAAAACCTCTTCACATGAATAACTTGAACAGAAATGAAAGCTCTGTAAAAGCACTGCGCATTTATACCTGTTCTATGCGATGCTACTGCCATCTGAAAATTTGCATATTGCTATCCCATGACTTTTGTCACTTCAGTGTATATTAAAAATGGCTCCTAGGTTGTTCATTTTGACTATGGATGCACCGACTTGCCATAGCGACGACATTAACTCAGAGTCACGAAATTTTGCTTTGATATTAATATTTTGAGTTCTTTTACATGAAATTCAAGTTTCTTGCCATCAGGGTGTCAATGATTTAAATCAATTGATTTAAATCAGTGATTTAAATCGCGATTTAAATCAATTGATTTTTTAAAAAAAATCATTGATTTAAATCA
>JAXGGA010023433.1:0-13476 GCA_038373865.1 Uloborus plumipes | reverse complement strand
GGTCTTGGTGCGCGTCATCGTAACACGTCCGTTCACCTTCCCAGTCAGAACGGGAATATGGCGAGAAGGGGTGGGTGATCAGGGGACGTAAGACCCGACGACTGTGTGAAGAAAGGAAAAGACATCTCCCCCTCTCAGGACTCCGGAATTACGAATTGCATCCAGGATTGGGGGAAATGCATCGCCAATCACTATTGTATGATGTGCATCGTCAGACAGTTTTAATTAGTGTAACAGGTGGTCGTCGGTCGAGGGGAGGGGGGTGATTTTTTGGCGGGAGCCAGAAGGCTTCGGCTTCAGAAAAGTAAAAAGAGCATACGAAAGAAAGACGTTTTCGTCGAAAGAATTTTTTTCCTGTCGTTCGTATCCGCTGGACTTTCTCTCCATCGTCGGATCAGGGTATGGATCTCCTGTTGTCCTTGAACCCTATGATAGGTAGACTGAAACGTTTTCCTTCATCAACAAGGTAACAAACAGAAATTATTTTGGTTTGCTTTTAATTTTCTTTTTTTCATTAAAATGCATGTGTTCATTTTAAAATACATGTCAATAAATGGGAAGCATATATCTACACTGAAGTGACAAAAGTCATGGGATAGCAATATGCAAATTTTCAGATGGCAGTAGCATCGCATAGAACAGGTATAAATGCGCAGTGCTTTTACAGAGCTTTCATTTCTGTTCAAGTTATTCATGTGAAGAGGTTTTAACGTGATGATGACCGCACGACGTGAATTAACAGACTTTGAACGCGGAATGTTAGTTGGAGCTAGACGCATGGGTCATGCCATTTCGGAAATAGTTAGAGAATTCAACATTCCCAGATCCACTGTGTCAAGAGTGTGCCGAGAGTATGAAATTTCAGGCATAACATCCCACCATGGACAGCGCAGTGGTCGACCGCCTGCACTTAAAGATCGAGACCGGCGACATCTGCAAAGAGTCGTAAATTCTAACAGACAAGCAACACTGCGTCAAATCACCGTAGAAATCAATGTGGGACGTACAATGGACGTGTCTGCTAGAACTGTGCGGAGAAATTTGGATTTCTTGGGCTATTTCAGCAGAAGACCGACTCGAGTGCCTTTACTGACAGAACGACATCGCTTGCAGCGACTCTCGTGGGCACGTGAGCATATCGGTTGGTCCCTAGATGAATGGAAAACCGTGGCCTGGTCCGATGAGTCACGATTTCAGCTGATAAGAGCCGATGGTAGGGTTCGAGTGTGGCGCAGACCCGACGAAGCCATGGACCCAAACTGTCAGCAAGGCACTGTTCAAGCTGGTGGTGGCTCCGTAATGGTGTGGGCTGTTTTTTCATGGCATGGACTTGGTCCTCTAGTGCGACTGGACCGAACATTGACTGGAAATGCTTATGTGCAGCTACTTGGAGATCACTTGCAGCCATTCATGGACTTCATGTACCCAAACAACGATGGGATTTTTATGGATGACAATGCGCCATGTCACCGGGCCACAACTGTTCGCAATTGGTTTGAAGAAAATTCTGGACAATTCCAACGAATGATTTGGCCACCTAGATCGCCCGACATGAATCCCATTGAGCATTTATGGGACACCATCGAGAGGTCTGTTCGTGCCCAAAATCCTGCCCCATCAACGCTTTCACAATTATGGACGTCTATCGAGACAGCATGGCTCAATATTCCTGCAGAAGACTTCCAACGACTTGTTGAGTCCATGCCACGTCGAGTTGTTGCACTTCGCCGGGCAAAAGGAGGGCCGACACGATATTAAGAGGTATCCCATGACTTTTGTCACTTCAGTGTATAAATCGTAGCAAACGCTTTAATTAACTGTCGCATTCTGAGATTACCGTTATATGATTTTTATATTAATCTATTAAATAATAGTAGCAGGATGTAACTGCTGTTGGTTGTTTGTAATGCTTTTATAACATTTGATCTCAAAGAAAAAATAAATTGCACCTACATTAATTTTAAATGTTTTACCGTGCATACAAAAAAAAAATAGTTTTCTTGCACTTTAGAAAACATTTTTTCTTTTCTTTGGTTCGAATTTCAAGCAAATAGGTAAACAAATGGAATCACACTGTTGTGCAATTCTTTAAAACAAGGCCGTTCTCCCTATCCCCTGCCAGTTTTCCAGGTAAGGAGTCGTCAATCTCATTTTGCAATGTAAAAAAAGAAAAAAACCTTCCCAGTGTTAAAAAATAAATAAAATGTATAGAAAGACATGAATTAAGATGAGAAATTTTTTTTCTGTGAAATTTAGATAGGAAATGTGCTCTTTAAATCTTTGTTAAGGATTTTCTATAATCTAACTTCTAACTAAAGAAATATTATTTTCGAATGTTTTTTAACCGAAAGGAAAAGTAACATCATAGAACCTTTGCGAGCAGCAGTTGAAATAAATAAATAATAATAATAATAAAAATCGCTATTGCTTCATTGGGGCAGCTGACCAGGGCCATCACTGAGAGCCAATCTGAGCGATTTTTCATCAGTTAGGTGACCGGGCCGCCTCCCCCTTTAAACTTACACTACTCTAATATTCCGTTCATAGAAACATATCAATTACTTGCTGACAAGGGTTGACTTCTCGTTTTTTAGCCTACTTTCCCCTTAAAAATAAAAGAAAGACGAAAAAAGTATTAAAAGTAGCTTAATGCATCTAAAAAATATCGCCAAGTCCAAAAAATATCGCCAAGTTAAAAAAATATTGCCAAGTTAAAAAAATAAAAAGGTAAAATGAGTATCGAAAAATTAAAAATTTGAAAGTACGGTATTGAGATGGGGAATTTGTGCGTCGGTCTGTCGGTCGGTCGATCTGTCCCCCCCCCCCTAATAACTTTTGAATGAACATTCCGATTTGGACAAACTTTTTTTTGTTGAAAAGATCTCGGCGAGTACAGCTCATTCCCATATTTGATTTTTCGATTTGAACAATTTTTGGTGCAACTTTAAACCGTTCAAACAACCTGGCCCGCGATATTAACTTTTTAGTTAACAGTCCGATTTGAACAAACTTTTTTTTGTTCGAAAGATCTTTTCAAGGGTACTTCATTCCCGTATCTACATTTTCGATTTGAACAATTTTTCGTTCAACATTGAACCGTTCAAACAAGCTGTCACCCCTAATAACTTTTGAGTGAACCGTCTGATTTAAACAATTTTTTTCGTTCGAAGCATTTCGGCAAGGACACTTAATTACCGTATTTAAATTTTAAATTTGAACATTTTTGGCTCAACATTGAACCGTTCAAGCAACCTTTTCCCACCAAATAACTTTTAAGTGAACCGTCCAAATTGAATAAACTTTTTTTTGTTCGAAAGATCTTATCAAGAATACTTCATTCCCGTTTTTAAATTTTCAATTTGAACAATTTTTCGTTCAACATTGAACCGTTCAAATAAGCTCTCACCCCTAATAACTTTTGAGTGAACAGTCCGATTTAAACAAACTTTTTTTTGTTCGAAAGATCTCGTCAAGGATACTTCATTACCGTATTTAAATTTTCAATTTGAACATGTTTTCGTTCAACGTTAAACCGTTCAAGCAACCTTTCTCCACCTAATAACTTTTAAATGAACCGTCAGAATTGAATAAACTTTTTTTGTTCGAAAGATCTCGTAGAGACTCATTCCCATATTTCACTTTTCAATTTGAACCATTTTTCGTTCAATGATGAACAGTTCAGAAAAAAATTTAACATTAGCGCCTACTGGAAAATTTAAATTGAATGTTGATTCTGAACTTCAAGGCGGATTTCCTTCAAACTAACTTTGTAAGAAAATGATTTTGATAAATAATGTATTGTAAAGTACTTTTCTGAATAATCTTCTGTGAGGACTCTGATTCCGACTCCGACTCCGCAAACATGGCGGAAATGCAGGCTCAGAAAAAAAATGACTGACTGGGCAGACGATTTTTTGTTTATTTATTTATTTGTTTTGTTTAATTTATTATTATTATGATTTTTTTTTGGCAGACGATTTTTTTTTTTGCTAACAAAAATTTTTCATTCACGAGAGCATTTTATTCTTTATTTATATTTAACAACTGGCAACGGAATAAAAATGAAATTCAAGACATTTTATTAACGAACGAGTTTTTTTTTTTTTTTTTTCTTTCTTTGATAAAATGTGTTTTGAAGTTCTTTGTACTTTTATTTTATTTATTTATTTTTTCTTTTGAAAACGATTGTGGAATTTTTCTACGGAAGAACTATAACAGTTACATTCTTTAAAAGGTGCGACAAAACTTAATTGACTCGTTTATTTAATTTTTACGTGTCTATTTCATCTGATGAGAGGGGTATATTTTGCCTTTAGAAATCAGCTTTAAGTGCTATAGAGGTATGTTTGACATAATTTTCAGTTTCAGATAATCAAGAGAATATTGATCAGATGCTACAATGCCGATGTCGGTGTACGGGAAAGTAGGCTCGTTTAGTTCTTGACAGAACTTTTTGTCTTAACCCCTTCCAGGCTCATTTTATTTCGGGACTATGGATCAAAAAATGTCAATTTTTTTATGCTTATTTTCATACATCCATATCTTTTTAAACATAATAGCATCATTCGCATGCAACATTTCCTACAAATAAATGTAAAAATATCTATTTAAATAAATGAGTAATTTCGGGATTACGGATCAAAAAATGTCAATTTTTTTATGCTTATTTTCATACATACATATCTTTTTAAACATAATAGCATCATTCGCATGCAACATTTCCTAAAAATAAATGTAAAAATATCTATTTAAATAAATGAGTATTTACCTGCAAAGTTGGCTTTCTGTATTGCAGAAATCATTATACTTTGGATTCGGCGCCTACTCTTATCTTAAATCTACAGCTCAAAACACTGTATAGTTATGTTATCTAGTAGCAACAATAGTAAATAAAAGCATCCGAAACCATAAAAGGGACATGTGAAATATTTCTTGAAAGACTGGTTGTGCAGCGTTAATTTTCACCGTGACCGAGCTACACTCGGGATGAGCCAGAATGGAACATTTCGCTTGCCCGAGTCCAGCTCGGGATAAGCCGGGAAGGTGTTAATGGGGAAAAAATCAAGAAATAGGAAATTTTAAAATTACTCCTCCCCCCACCCAAGAAACAACAACAACCTATAAAGCCAACTAGATTTTCAAAAACGTTGTCGAAAAAAAGCATATAAAATTTTTGTTTTTGGGACAATTTTGAATAATTTCTGGGAGACAGTCTCTGTCCCACAACCCTTACCCAATCGTCGTCAAAGGCCCCCAATAATTGCTGTTTTAGGAGTTAATTTTAAGAATATTTCGGGGAAGAGTCCCGAACCAAACGATGCCCCTGTCCTTTTTTTTTAAATAAGAAGCCACTTTTTTTCTCAAAAATAGAAACTGTAAACAAGAGGTCTGATTAAAAATTGTACCACACGTGGTCCCTCTCCAATTAAGAAATCTGCAATAAAACTCTGCTACTTAATCGAAAATTGCCAACAAATGGGATTTTTAGACTTAAAACTAAAAAAAAAAAAAAAAAAAACATATACATATCCAGTGTAGTGCACCATTGCCACTCTACATAATTAAAGATTGTCTAAAAATGCGTTTTTAGTACTTGAATTTCAAAAAAGTCACGAGGAGAATCTCTCTGAGCAATATCCTCCGCCATCCACGATAATTTCCTGAAAACAATTCTTTATTTTGGGGTTTAAATTTCGAAAAATTTTCATGGGAGTGCTCCTACCCCAATCATTCACACTCGTTTAAAATACTATTTTTAAACCTCAATTTCGAATTTTTCGCAGGAGAGTCACCGAAACCAAACTTTTTTCTAACGCTATCAAATATGCTTATAATAGCTATTTTTTTACTTCGACTTCAAAAAATTTACGATGGAGAGTCCCGAAACCCATCCCTTCAATTAAAATTAACTGCACATTATAAGAAACTTAATTTTCGTGACTAAATTTTTAAATTATACCTGTGCCCCCCTGTCGGGCAAGCTTGCCCCCCTGTCGGGCATTTCCTAGCGCCACCTCTGGGGATCCTGCAGAAATAGAAGGAAATATATATCGTAAGTTCAGTAATCGCAAAAATGATAATTTCGAATGTAATGCGTCTTTGGATTACATAATGAAATTCAGTTCTATGGTCTTTTTATCTTCATCTAATGCTAATAACAGATAACAGGCCACGTATACACTGAAGTGACAAAAGTCATGGGATACCTCTTAATATCGTGTCGGCCCTCCTTTTGCCCGGCGAAGTGCAACAACTCGACGTGGCATGGACTCAACAAGTCGTTGGAAGTCTTCTGCAGGAATAGTGAGCCATGCTGTCTCGATAGACGTCCATAATTGTGAAAGCGTTGATGGGGCAGGATTTTGGGCACGAACAGACCTCTCGATGGTGTCCCATAAATGCTCAATGGGATTCATGTCGGGCGATCTAGGTGGCCAAATCATTCGTTGGAATTGTCCAGAATTTTCTTCAAACCAATTGCGAACAGTTGTGGCCCTGTGACATGGCGCATTGTCATCCATAAAAATCCCATCGTTGTTTGGGTACATGAAGTCCATGAATGGCTGCAAGTGATCTCCAAGTAGCTGCACATAAGCATTTCCAGTCAATGTTCGGTCCAGTCGCACTAGAGGACCAAGTCCATGCCATGAAAAAACAGCCCACACCATTACGGAGCCACCACGAGCTTGAACAGTGCCTTGCTGACAGTTTGGGTCCATGGCTTCGTGGGGTCTGCGCCACACTCGAACCCTACCATCGGCTCTTACCAGCTGAAATCGTGACTCATCGGACCAGGCCACGGTTTTCCATTCATCTAGGGACCAACCGATATGCTCACGTGCCCACGAGAGTCACTGCAAGCGATGTCGTTCTGTCAGTAAAGGCACTCGAGTCGGTCTTCTGCTGGAATAGCCCAAGAAATCCAAATTTCTCCGCACAGTTCTAGCAGACACGTCCATTGTACGTCCCACATTGATTTCTACGGTGATTTGACGCAGTGTTGCTTGTCTGTTAGAATTTACGACTCTTTGCAGACGTCGCCGGTCTCGATCTTTAAGTGCAGGCGGTCGACCACTGCGCTGTCCATGGTGGGATGTTATGCCTGAAATTTCATACTCTCGGCACACTCTTGACACAGTGGATCTGGGAATGTTGAATTCTCTAACTATTTCCGAAATGGCATGACCCATGCGTCTAGCTCCAACTAACATTCCGCGTTCAAAGTCTGTTAATTCACGTCGTGCGGTCATCATCACGTTAAAACCTCTTCACATGAATAACTTGAACAGAAATGAAAGCTCTGTAAAAGCACTGCGCATTTATACCTGTTCTATGCGATGCTACTGCCATCTGAAAATTTGCATATTGCTATCCCATGACTTTTGTCACTTCAGTGTATATAGTATTTCTACCGAGAGAAACTAGTATTGCTTTAAAATATAAATTAGTTGAAAAGCCATTAATATTTAAATGCCTTTGATTAAACTAGTGCACAAATAAAATATCAGAGAATAACAAGGATTATTTTTTAGTATCAATCGTTTGAAATTTTAGACGCCGTCGATATTTTCTCTCTTTTTTTCTAAAGTAGTTTATTTTGTGGAACATTTACTTAAAAAACTTTTGTGAAGTTTCGAAATGGAAGCATTACCTTATTTGAGAACTGCATTTACACTAAAAAGAGTAAAATTAAAATATTTTTGAAAAAAAAAATCGAATCGGCTTCAGAACTTCAATCGGCAAGTGCTCTAATAAGAAAAAATAATTTTATTCTTTGAAAACAATCGATACTACATTTGAATACAGGTTTCGAAGTCGGTGCAAAAACTGTCAGTTAAACCATGTTGAACTATATTTTAACACCATTTTTCACAGAAACCATTGAAAATTAGGAGCAGAATATTTGTACCATTGGATAAATAGATGGTTGTCAAATTAGTGTATGCGAATGCTATTAAAGAACCTGGATTCATTGAAATTTATATTTATTGTTGAAGTAGAGTTTCTTATGATTCTATTTGGTGTTTTTGCGCCGACATCAAAACTTATGTTTAAATGTAGTATCGATGATGGTTAAAGAATAAAACTAATTCTTACTTTTTAGAGTACGCTGTACTTCAGTACTCGCCGACTGAGCATCTGAAGATGGTTCAATCTCCCTCTTCTTGCAAAAATACTTTTGTTTTATTTCAATTAAAAAAAAAAAAATTTTTAATCTACATTTTGTTTCTACCAGTATAAAATTGTATTTACACCGCCTAGCTATATATATGGTATGAGCTAACGGGTGCAGCAGATGAGCTTAGGTGGTCCGGTGTGCGGGTTTAAGCCTGCCCCGTTTATGCATGCTCCGGCGTGAAGCAGAAGGAGGAGAAATGCAGCATTGAAGCCGGGTTTTCAACAAGACCTGTTTTTGACAAAAGGCGATTTCTCTACCTTTTCCCCAGAATCCCTTGCGGAAAGGTTCTGGTTTCGTGGAAGTCGCGAAAGTTGTTTTTCGTTTTTATTCTTTAAATTGTTGATTTGAAATTAGCTTGGACGTTATGCCTTTCTTTCATAATTCACAATATTACACAAAGTTACTGATTTCAAATCATAGGCCCCTTTTACATACATACTTATGCACTTTCCAGTATATTTCGTAACTTATTTTAAGTGGGCAAACATCATTATTCTCGGGAATACTTTCCGATTGTTGGGAAAAAAAACTCATTAATCTCAAACTTTTAAAATGAAATGTGTAGTAACAAAAGCATTTCTTGACAATACTGCGAAAAACAATTTCTATTCGTAAAAATATGTTGGACAGTCTGTAATAAATAGGGGTATAGGGGAAGAGATGGTATTTAAAAAAAAAACAGGGTTTTCGTTCTAATAGGCAAATTTTGGCACACATTTTTTTTTTTAATGCAATAGAATGCATCCGTATTTATTTCCTCAGTTTTCAGTTGGAATGGAATTTGAAAAAAGTTTATGAATGCACTTGACATGTTTTCGTTCGGGAAATGTTTTGGTAGTTTTGACCCGTTGACCCTTTAATTTTACAAGATGACCTTTAATTGTTGCAAGTTGACCCTTTTATTTTATTTCATGTTTCTGTACTAAATTTTTTGAATCCTGCGAGATATGGCTTTTATAAAAAAAAAAGCGTTTATATTAGAAAAAGAAATCTCCCTTTCAGAAATTGGTTTTATAAAATGGCGCTAAAATTGTAAAAAAAAATTGCCTGTTTTTTGGTTTCCGGATAAAATTTTCTGTAAAGTAGTAACTAAAATTTGAATTTTCTGGTCTGAAATTCTCCACTTTGTTTGCTAAGATTGTGTTGACAAATCCATTAGATTGACATCATACCAACATGCTCAGACTTCATAATTGTCCAGATATTCCTGATAGAAATATTTTGTCCTAATTTTTTAGTTTTCTGATAGCTCTTTTAGGTTCTGATCTTCCTGATTTTTTGCAGACTTATAAATTTTAGGGCTTCCAAACATGTTTTCAGTTTGTCCTTAGGAATAAATAAGATAGCCTTTTTTCCTAACTCTTTCTCTAAACTCATAATTTTTAAAAGTTGAAATTAAAAATGCAGTCATTATTCGGTAAATGGGCACTAAGACGATTAACTTAGGGGCCAATTAGGAGGCTGCGATTTTATTTTTGTACTAAAATTGCTTTTGCTTAGAAGAAATAACTATGCTGAATGCATTTCAGCGCATTAATCGCCTGAGTGTTACTATTTTATTTAGTTTTTTTTATTAAAATACATTTTTATTCAGAAAAAGAAGCAATGCTTAACGAATATATTTCACCTAATGAATAGTTTTAAACTCTAGCTGTCGAGGGGGAAAAACACATCACCCATAAACTAGGATTACAACAAGTGATAACGTGACATTGGCAATAAGAAAATAATGTACAGTTCAATATTATACTTGTATATAGGTACACATGTGCATTACTAAATTTTTGCTCAATATCAAAAGTGACCTGGATTTTTTGTAATATTAATTCTTTTTTGTCTTAATTTTTTTTTCAAAGCCACTACGAAGTCTGCGTACTAATCGCAATTCTTGACTGAAAAAGTGATTTTTACCACATACAATTTTGAAGCCACTTAAATAGAAAATATAAGATATAGTGATTAAGACTTAGTAGAACGAAGTTTAATTTATCGAATAGTAACTTCCTTTTTTTCAGCAAAAATCTGTCGAAAAATTATGTAAACTTCAGGATATTTAGGAAAAAAGCTCTAAATTTAGGAATTTGAGAATAATATAATTTATTTTTCAGTATTACTAATCTTTCTATTTGAACAAAAGTATCAGTTGATCGAATATTATTTCCGTATTTGTTAAAAATGATTTCAGATATCTTCAGTTTTCTACTTTTTGTTAGTTTTTCCTTGCGCACTAACGATACTTTGGCTAAGTAAAATAAACAACCGTACAGTCAATGCAGGAGAATCCACCTTCAATACCTCATTGATGAAGGAGAGAAATTTCTACCCCATTTGAAACCGGTTTCACCCCGGGTCGGTGCATAAACACGGCTTCGGTAGGGAAAGCCGGGTTGACGCCGGATTGAATCCTGCTGCATAAACGGGGCCTAGCTGACGAGAGTTAAAAGTCACCTTGTTTCGCCTCTGAACAGAGTATGATAGAATTCATTTCCGATTTTTTTGTAGATAACTCGTCGAACCTGTAGCACTTTGTAATCAAATTAATTAATCAAAAATTAATTATAACTTTTGGTTCACAAATTACTTTTTCAACACACGTTTTGATGTTGATTCGAGAAATGAGCCTTATAAACACTCCCAATCGTTTAGATTTTGATCTCAATATTTAAGTTCAGAGTCTGAACTTTTAAAACCAGTTATGAAGCACAAAAAATTAGGTAAAAAATAGTTGCTTGTAGCTCCAAAGTCATATGTGCCCTATATCGGTAATTTTTGAACTATCTGTATATATGTATGTATAAAAAATATATATATGTAATTTTTAGGAAATGCTCACAAAAGGAACAATTTCAACGAAAACTGCAAAAAAGAAAATCGCCCAGTTTTTCCGTTTTTTACAATCATTTGGAATTTTGGACCCTTTGGTGTAATAGCATCTATCTCCTTCGGAAGTCGGTTATGACCCATAGTTTTAATTTAATATTGTTTGTCTCAATGTGTAATATCGCCCTTTAAAGTTATGCCGAAGAATTCTGAAACACGCCATATGCACTTAATTATCATACTATGTTGTTGTTTACTTAGTTTTTTCCACAAAGTTTTTACCAAAAAGATTAAATTCTTACAGTAAATAGCATTGATTTATTATTAGTATTACGTTTCAAGTAAAATGCTGTGAACTCGGAAAGTTGCAGAAAACTTTCCCGCATTAGTTAGCAAGTAATATATTTTGGAATCGACGACATTCGTTTAAGGGGGCCAACAGTATAGCTTTTCCGTCGTATTGAAACTGCTTGCATGTGTATGCACCACAAGGGTTACACATTAGTTTACACCCCTCAACAATTAGGATAGGTGATACACTGGAATATTGAAAGTATATCTTTAAATACATATCACGGAGGATTGGTTAGAGATGGGTAAAAGATCCCGGAGCTGTGATTTTGAACCTGTTTCACAGTCGGAGTCGAAACTGGCAGTTCCGGAAGTGGATCGGAACTGATAGCTCCGAGAGGCGGCAGCGCCATCTGTTATCGTACGAGAGCGTTTTAGAAGGGCAACTACCAAATTCCGATCACTTCCGGAGCGGTTCCTCGAACTTGTTCCGAGGCGACTTGATCCGCTACCACCAGTCAGCGTTGAGTATTTCATCATGACGCAATCTGATCCGAGTGTCTGATCCCGGAGCTGTTCTTTGTACCTGTTTACGTAATCAGTTCCAATTCAACCAATCAGCAGACAGGATTTAATAGTGGAGCAGCTCCAGCGGGCCGGAGTTGTTCTTTGCACCTGTTTACGTAATCAGTTCCGATTTAACCTATCAGCAGCGAGGATTTAATAGTGGAATAGTTCTAGCAGGTCGGAGTTGTTCTTCGGAACAGGTTCAGTGCTTAGATTTTAATGGCGATATTGCTCCGTTTCACGTTATTCAGGCCCGTTATTTGGAGATGATTTTAGTTGTCTTTTGATAAAATAGAAACGGCCTGACTAGCGGACTAGAGGGGGGGGGTAGGGGAAAGGTATGCAATTCCCAAAAGGACAGTGATGATGACCATATACCATTAATTTTTTTATTCATTTCTCCACAACAAAAATAATTTATTTTAAATTATTTCTGGGGGAAAAAAACCCACATAAATGTACAACATTGAATAAAATCACTTTGGTTTGTATTAGAAGTAATATTGCCATCGGCGGTCAGTACAAAAGAATACGTAAAACTCATAAATTTCGAGATCAACTTCATTTAGAGGGGTCATTTAGGAAGTCGGTGCAGGGGTATTGCACCCCCTTCCGGTTTTTTGGTACAATTTTGCATTGAGTTGAAACATTTTATACTATGGAAAATTATACTGTATTCGTCATGGTGTGTTTGTGGGGGATGATGCTTTTCTAATATGTTTTACATGTTTGTTTGAATAAAGCAATATTTCACCGCATGTTTAGTGTTTCTCTTTTGCATTCGCTAATAACATAATTATCAATTCTGTCTGTCAATTGCGGATTCATAATTGTCACTCTGCATATGCTTGAATATCAAATTTTTCTTATTGTAAAATTGGTATCCACTACTATTAATCTGTGTGTGATGCAGCTTTGCAATCAGAATAAATTAATGTCTGAGAAAAATTAAATACTAGTAATAAAATTCTGCTATACATACACCGCAATTAAATGCCATGCGTGTCAACCGAATATCAATCGGAAATTGAGAAAAAAAATTTTAATTCAATCTCACATCGGGAAAAAAGACCGATTTTTTTTTTTTTTTTTTGGAAGAAAAATATCTTTTAAAGACGCACTGATACATAATTATATGAACTTGTCATAATGTTTTTTTTTTGGTTGTGTTCCCCCCCCCCCGCCCAACAAAAAAATGTTTTTTTCTTTTTTTTTTTTTTTGGGAGAGGGGGTGTCCGGAGCGAATCATTCATTACCTGTTAGAAATATTTTATAAATCCTTTTCTGGTCCTTTGTTGACTTTGAAATTTTTTAATATATATATATATATATGTATATATATATATATATATATATATATATATATATATATATATATATATATATATATATATATATATATATATATATATATATATATATATATATATTTCCATTCCCAAACCCACCCAGCTATTTTTTTTTTTAATTAAGGGTCTTAAAAATGCTTAATGACTGCTTTTAAACTGCCGTGAATGAGTAGCGTGACTGCAATACTTGCATTTGTGTAACTCAATTTTTCGCAGTTACAGAACATAAGTTCGTTTCTGTATTTTCAGCAAAACGCAAATTTTTCTGGG
>JAXGGA010023432.1:0-13482 GCA_038373865.1 Uloborus plumipes | reverse complement strand
TAACATGAATGCCTCATAACAAATAAGTGCTCAAGTGATCAAATTCAAGTTCAAGGTGAATCAAGTGAAGAAAGACATGGCTTCCTGAATGTTTAAGTAAAACGTCTTCTTCAGGGAATTGCTGCCAAACAAAAACTTCAAAAGTTAAAATGAGTAACTAAAACGAGAAAATATATGGAATTCAAGAATCTAAAATTAAATATTCAACACTGCATTTCTACGCTGCTGAAGTAACCACACCGTTTTATTTTTTAACCACAACATTTTACGGTGATTATTTTGAAAAATAAAATAAAACCGAGAGCATGGATGGCAGTACTTTTTGTAGTGAAATGTAATGACATTTTTTAACGGAGTATTTTAAATACACTCAAGTTCTATCAAATGTCTGAATTCGTCAATAAAAACTACATGTCTTTTCACACGTTAGTTCAGAGATGCGATAATTTTGTGCTGTTTGCAAACTTTCTCCATTAGTAAAAGATATTTTAGCACAGAAGAACCTATATTTCGTTAGATTGGTTACATTTTTACCATTTTAACATTTCATAATTACATACAGTACTTCATGTTCATTAAGCACTTAATACATTTGCCCGTTTCTGAGAAGGGCAAAAGTTACAGGCAAATTTGCGCATGTTCTCATGTTCAATGAATATTTCTCATCCTTTAATGCATGGCTAACAGAGAGCGTCATTCCAGGAAAAATAAAGGTCTATATCAGGGGTGGCCAACCTTTTTAGGGAAAGTGCGACTATTTGGGGAGAAAAAGCTCAGCGTGCCACATTGCATTTTTCCAACAAACTGAAAATTTTTAAAAAGTTAAAAATAGATTTTAGGCTGTTTGATTATGTAATTCTAACTCAAATAAAATAATTTTTTTTTCGTAATTTTTTTTCGTTTTCTGAGGCAATGGAAATCTAAATGATAATAAAGAGAAAACAAGTCCGAACTTAAGAGTTATCGTTAATAAACACTTTTACAAGTTCTGTCAGTTGGCTTATGCTTAAAAAAGAAACAAATAAGATCAAACATTCCATTCTAAAAATTAAACAGTCTGTACTTAATGTGATTCATGAGTCTGTATCTTTTTTACCAAGTCTTTAATTTTAGGATTAGTTCTTGAGAATCCTAAGAAGTTTGAGTGTTTTAAGTGCTATTAATTAATATTCATCGGTATTTAGATTTTTCTGCATTCAAAAAAAAAAAAAAAATATTTGTTTCGAAGCGTATTTTGAACCAAATCTTCAACAGCATCAGACATCTAAAATATGTAAATGTGAAAAAAAATTGGTTTGGACAAATTTTCAAATTTCTATATAACGTGGATGACTTTCTGTTGAAGTAAACTCTTATATTTGATTACCAATGCAAAAGGTCAGTAATTCTGATTTGGATTTCAGAAGGGTAACAAGTAGTGCCTTGCAGAGAAATAGACAAAGAATTTGAAAAGATCAGCATTTTTTTTATGGTCCTGAAAATCATCAAACCTAGCACTGAATGTATATTTAAAATAGGTTAAAATTTTCTCCATATATCATTGGAAAATTATTAAATTTGGGTTGATACTTTCAGTATTAAATTTAATGTTTTATTCTTTTTCTCCAAAGTAGAGAGAAAGAAAGTGAAGTGTCATCATAAAAGAATGTGATGGCCTATACTGGTTTAGGAAACTTTTTTTGTACAATCTTAAATTTGAATTACTTAAATGCCGGATAAAAAGAGATGGCATAGCTGAATTCATGTTATTCTTCATTCCTAAGTAGCAAGTCCTCATTGCTTCCCTAAAATTCTAAAATCTTATAACTATTTTTCCTTTAGACAGCCATTGCACATTTCAATGAAGGAGTAACTTGCCATGCTCTCCTCTTTCTCCTGTGAAAGGTTCACAAATCATTCAGAGTTCTAATTCGTAGTTTGTTAACACAGTGAACTCTACAGGGTCACCAGCAGAGAAACAGTCTCATTATTTGGCAAGGAGTTAGTGATAAATAACTCGATGATACTTTTGAAGTTTTTTCCCAAATTATTTTCAAGTAATGTTACAAAAACACTTGAAGGATCTTCATTTGTGCAACCATACCGAATTTTGTCCAATCCGGTTTCTTAATTTTACTTGCAGAGTTAACTTTAAAAAAAACTTTCATCACCAGTAGCTGAAACTATTTCAGATTAAGAATCCATTCTGCAGCAGCGTAAGTTTCATTCGTGTCAAGCACAAATATGCTTTACAAAGCATTGTCTGTAGCGTCACAGCTTTCGTTGGATGTCCGAAGCTAACGCTAAGTACTTTGCAATATTGTAGTTCAGACAATTTTTAAGCCAGCCTCCTGACACTTAATTGTTACAATATCATGGCATTTATAAGTTTAAGGATTTTAGTTTTTATCAATATTTTTGAGATCGACATTTTCCCCTCAATTGTGGATTTTTTTTCAGAAAATCTTCGCGTGCCACTGCTACTGCTCTGCCGTGCCACATTGCGGCACGCGTGCCGCGGGTTGGCCACCCATGGTCTATATCATACAACACAATGCAGACAAAAAGTTGAATACATTTCTGAAGAAACAAAAATTTAACTCTTATTTATCTATTTTAAGCATCATAGAAAATTTACGTTGTTCTGTTTTAAATCATCAAAATCTATATCAATTGAACTGAGTGTATGTAGTAGGTATGTGCTCCATATAAATCCAGCTTACTGAAGATCTGCATCAAATTTGGCATTGAGTATTTAGGAGCCCAGAAACGGTAGTCAATGCGATTTCGAACGTAAAAATTTTCAACGCATTGTAGCTGTAGAGAATTTTGAGGAGAATGTTGCGATTTTCTACGTATTTTAAATTGATAGCAATAAAACAGTGCGTATATATTTATGTTTTCTATTCAAATCCAGCTTACTTTGGATTTACATTAAATTTGTAACTGGGTACTTAGGATATAGGGGTATAGATGAGGTTGAGATATTAGGTTGTATAGGATATTAGGTTGTATAGATGAGTTTTCGAAAGTTGAAATGTTCCAGCGAATTCTAACCTAATGGGAATTTACGTTGTGCTCTATTAAATTGTCACAATCTAAATCAACAGAGTATTACGTATGTATTTTCAGGTTCACCATATAAAATTAGTTGAAGTTGGATCTCTCTCTCACTCTCTACATAAAATCTAGCTCTGTTGTACTTAGGAAAAGAGCAAAGGTCATTGAGGAGTTTTGGAAAACTAAAAGTTCCCACGAATTTAACTTTATTACTAAAAGAGGAATGGCATTTTTCTTTCTTTATGAAGGTACTACCATATTGATGCGGTGGATAAGCTCATAAAAGAAAAAACAAAGATCAAAGATGCAATTTGCTCTTCCTCTCTAAAAACAAGAAGTTCTAAAATGAAGAAAAAAAGTCTAGTCGTTTTTAAGTTAGCAAAAACTTTATTTCTAAATGAAGGTTAGCTCGAGTGTTTTATTTGTTTTGTTTCTTCCTTTCTTTGAATTGATATTTTGCTTTTAAAAACTTTACCAGATCCGGATCTAAAAACTACAAAATATAAATAAAACAATTGTTTCTTAAAAGACACAATAACAAAGAATAGTAGCAACGTGTATATAGTAAAATTATTTTAGCTTTGCAACTCGTAACATTGCAAAGGAATATATAAGCACAAATTGGTAAGCAATAATGACTGAATCATCATTAATTTAATGTACTGTAATACAGCAAAATCTAAAGTTCATTCGTACGTGTTAGCTATATATTACGTAAAACGCTTTTAATCCGCTTTTATTATTTTCACATGTGGGTTTTTATGTATGTACGTATGTATGTAACACTGAATAAAAGATAAAATTCACGTTTTTTACAAGTAATAAAGTAATATATTTTAAACAATTATTAGTACTAAAGGCTAAACTATATTGCATGTTAGTGTATTTATTGTACGTGCTTGAGTTGTTTGTATGTAAGTCTGAATAAAATATAAAATTCACGTTCTTTACAAATATAAAAGTAATACATTTGATATTATTATTAACACTAAAGGCTAAACTCTATTATATGTTGGTGTATTAAAAGTGCGTGTTACTATGATTAACTCTAAAAGCATATTTTTTAGTTTTTTAAACTATAATTTAATTATTTAATTTAAAGCCTATCTCGTTTTTGCTTTAATCCAGCTTTTTGTTTGTATGTGGATTTTAAGTCATTTTCTAGAACAACATCCTTCATAAAAGAAGGACGAATGTAACTACAGAGGGAAAGGAGTTTTGGCAATAGTCCAAGCACGACTAAAATTCTTTTACTGAAGTGAATTTTTCATTTTTGAAAAGCGGTGGAACTTTTAAACTCTAATAGTAGTCTCCATGACCTGAAAAGTGACTCTAACGTTACATGTTCTCGGTTTGAAAAACTTGCTCTGCATGTTCCTTTCTCACAAGGTTACGCTCTGTGATTTTTCATGTCGAGTGAATCTGAAAAGTATTTCTAACTTTTATGGTGAAAGCAAGTGATTTATGGGCAATGCGTTTAAAAGGAAGGCAAGGAAAAGGAAATTTGGGCGGAACGGTCAGTGGATGAGCATTTAGCCATAATTTCAATTTCAATAACTCAGGATATCGATCAAAACTGTTGAGTTTGGTACATGATTTCTACTAATGCAGATAGTTATTTTTTAAAACATGGTGGACTTTTGACAGCTCTGAGTCTAGGTTTTCTTTTTAGAAATGTATAGAAGTACAGTTACTACTGTCGATTTATTTAAAATAAAGAAAAAAAAGGAAAATGAGCTGTTGTTCAACTGGTTGGAACTGGTTAATGCATCCTGTAGTCAACCAGTCAACTACTAGTTTTTAAATAGATTGATTGCAAAATTTTACTAGTACTTGTACTTATTTCAGTAAAAATGATTCGCACTAAAATATTTAAATTGAAGTTGAATGAAGTCTCAAGTGCTCGAATTTTTTGTGTTAAAATAAAATCGTATTTATGTTTTTTTTCTCATATCAAACTCTGATAATTATATGAGCATATTTTAAATTGTTATGAGATTCCTTGGATTTTTTGTAAAGGTATTGTTTTGTGACTATACAAATACTGTTTTTTGAATCGTCTATAAGCTTTTTTAATATCTCAGTCACTTTAACATCTAACATATTAATAACCGAAATTGAGAACATTTTGCAAAAAGAATGAAATTATAAAAGGGTGGTTCAGTTTACAATGCTTGCATTTCTGCTTGCTCTTAGCAGATTTTTTGGCTCCTATGTTTCTCATGTTGCTTTTCGTTTTCATAATTCTCAGCATGCTAATACAGGTGTCAACAAATAAACTTATTGCGTAAAAGAAGTATATTGTCTCAGCTAATGTCATTTCAAGGTAAATTTAGAAACTTAAGCTTCGTGGAAAAGGAATTGGATATAAAACATAATGAAAAATAACATTAACTAATTCAATTTATTCCTCATTTCACTCGTGAAACAAAATATCACTTAAATATATTCAAATTAAAATTTCTTGATTATAATTCTTAAAAGAGACGCAAACAGCAATCTCATTACTCTTGGCGAACAATTCCATTGAAGGTTTCTTCCCATTGCGCTAGATTTCAATGCGGAATCGCTGCAAATTTCGAAGTAAACATTATTCCAATTAGAACTCGCAAACATCACGTGCCAGGATCCTACAGAACCTGATTAATATATTCCAGAGCCAATAATTCGGAGTCCTAAATCGGAAGGATTAGTCCCCAGTGTGCTTTCCCTTGCTTCGGTAGTACGGTTAATTATCAACCTCACGCAAGAGAAACAAGTGCACGTCGATTTTCGACAATTCTTTGCACGCACATTATTAAAGAAAGTGCTCTGGAGATAAATTTTAATCAGAAAATTAAGTCATTTCGGAAATACGTGTTTATTTGCATATGTTTTTAAAGATTCTGTATTGATTTTCCATTTATTTTTGGAATACCATAATTGTATGGTATACTTATTACATTGAAACATAACAGAGCTAGGATACATCAGGTTTTATAGCATCCCTCACTGCAAAAAATGAACTGTTGTTTTTACAGTATAATACAGGCAGCCGGGGTTTTGATTGAAAGCTGTAAAATGCACAGTAATAAATTATAAAACTAGCAATTTTAGTTTCTTACTGTAAAGTTAGAAATTGTACAGTTTATTGCATTGAAATTTTGCTATATTATACTGTAAAAGCGGCAGTGTAATACTGGCAGCCGAGGTTCTAAGTTAAAACTGTAAAATTCACAGTAATAAACTGCCAAATTAGAAATTTTAGTTTATTACTGTAAAATTAGCAATTTTTACAGTTTAGTACTGTAAAATTAGTTATTTTACAGTCTATTACTACAGAATTGGAACTTTTTACAGTTTATTACTATAAACATAGCTGTATTTTACTGTCAAGAGCGGATACAAGGGAGGGGCGATGGGGGCGATCGCCCTTCCCTTGTGCGCTTCTTCTCCAGCATTTTTTTAGATTTTGAAGTTCAAAAAAGGACATTTTAGTTGATCTTTGATGAAAGGGAAAGGGCGTGGAGATTCGGGGCTTGGATCTGGAAATTTTTTGAAATGGAAAATCAAACATTTGTAATCAACGTGTGTTAACAAGGATGCATGGCGAAAAAAAAAATGAACAAGAAAAAAAATCAATCGCCCCTCCCTTGGAACATTTCTAGATCCGCCCTTGTTTACTGTAAAAACAATATTTATTTTCTACAGTGCTTAATTTAAGAAACGAAAAAAAATATTGTTTTGTTTATAGAGATATATTATATACTTTACGTAGTTCATAGACTAACTATGACGTTTTTCTGTACATAATTGGATTTTTTGTTTATTTTCAAATTTATAAGTATTTGCAATCTTTTAATTGAACTAGGTAAATCCACGCAGAACATATCGTATACCGAGAATGAAAAGGAAACATCTTTTTTTAGTCAATGGTAATTTAATGCTAATACAACTTAAAAAGTGCCCCTTTCATTCTTGGAGTGCGATATACTCTCTATCTCCGTCTGTCCATGAAAACCGCGCCCAGCACTCGCGAACAGTTCCATTTAAAAAAGGGTAGATAGGTTGTGGATGATAACTTCCCGAAGTTTTCAATTTAAAACTTGCATTGCTATATCTTTTTGACATAGTCAACTAAACTATGTATTTGAAATATGTGTTTGATATGGCTCAGAATGCTTTTTTGTTATTCTTCCTCTTATTGTTATCTTACCTAATATCATTATTTTGGAAAGATTAGAGGAGACCTGACGCATGCGTAAATGAGCGAAGTTTTTACCTAAGTAGATCTGACAGTATTATCTGCTCAAAATATTCAAATGTAGAGTATATCACAATATAACCAAGATTTTGAAACGTCAGATGCTTAGCCAGGTTATGAATATCAATAAAAACTAGCACAAAAGGAAGTTTTCTCATGGGAAAACTTGAAAACCTCCTTGTATCTAAAGTATTATTTTATGATGCTCGCGTTAACTTATGTATTAATACGACTTCCTGTCTGGGTCATCTTCTGTCATAAGAAGTCTAATAGAATGTAGACAGCTGAGACATGCTGACCCCATTCCTTGCTAAAAGGGTTCTATGGTACTGGACTACAAAAACTTACCCGGTGGTATGGGAATCGAGATTTGATGATCCTTATCTCGTGTATGATTCTGAAATACTTTGGTATTTTTTGCGATAAAACTCTTTAGTAATTAATTTTTTTTAGTTTTATCAGCCACGAAAGCTTACTTTTCGGATGATCCCTGATTGGAGGAAAAGGAGGTTGCAACTGGAGGTTAATAATTATGTTGATATTAAAAAATCCCCCAAAACTCTATACCTCCGAAAAACTATAACAGCTAGAATGGAATAGAATGTCAATATTCACTACACTGTAAAAATGATTGTTGCTTTTACGGTATAATACAGCTAATTTTATAGTAATAAACTGTAAAATTACTACTTTTACAATAATAAACTGTAAAATTGCTACTTTTACAGTAATAAACTGCAAAATTGCTAATTTCACAGTACTATAAACTGTAAAATTGCTTATTTTAGTTTCTTACAGTGCGTTTTAAAGTTTTAAACTGGAACCTCTGCTGCCAGTATTATACTGTTGTTTTTACAGTATAATACAGCTAAATTTTACGGCAATAAACTAAAATTGCTAACTTTACAGTAAGAAACAGTAAAATTACTAGTTTTACAGTTTATTACTGTGCATTTTAGAGTTTTAAATTGGAACGTCGGCTGCCAGTATAATACTCTAAAAACAACAGTTCATTTTTTGCAGTGTAGTGATTTACTGAAAATATTTGGTCGCTCAAGCGTTGTCTTTGCAGTGCGAGTGTCGACATTCACCACCAATGCTAAAATTTACAAGAAAGTGATCAAATGAAATTTTCAACACTAACCCATGACCACATTTAAATTTGAATTTGAGATCTTAAAATGTTACATCATCATATGAATCATTCAAGCTTCGCTTCAAAATGAAATATTTGCAAAAATGCTCCTCGAACTACACTACCTACTACTAGATGCATTAATGTACATGTAGATATAAAATAAAACTCTTAAAGAGAAAAAATAAACAATTTAAATTAATTGAATTAACCGCAGACCTGATAGTTTTTCTTTTTCCTTTCTGCTAAAGCAAAAATCATGTATCGCGTGTTAACTGATCCCCAACTTCTATCCCCAGGAGAACCCTACGGTACTGCTAATGTGCTCATGCAATGGGCCCAATGCAACAAAGATAATTAAAAGGTACACCTTCTGCATATTACCATTTACAGTATGCTGGGAATTGGATTTAATTAAAAACTGCCACCCCAGCAAATGAAAAATTAGTTCGAGCATTAAATTCATTTAAATGCTTAACTAAATTCCAGGATGCGGAATGGGAAAGAGACAAAATGACGAAATTCCTTCATTAGTTTTTTATTTTCATTTTTAATCTCAACACATTATATATTAGTCAGATAAATGTCGTTGGGTTTGCAGTATTAAATATCTTAACAATTTTCTATAATTTTTATCATTTTTGCAAAAATTATTGTGTTGTGTTTATAGTTTTTAGTACATACAATAAGTTTGCTTTATAGTATGTTAAGTTCATTAGTTTTCTTTTGATAAAGAGCTGTTCACTAAATTCTTTTAATTAAAAAAACCACTTCTTCACTGCAAAAAATGAACTGATGTTTTTACAGTATAATACCGGCAGCCGAGGTTCCAATTTAACACTGTAAAATGCACAGTAATAAACTGTAAAACTAGCAATATTAGTTTCTTACTGTAAACTTAGAAATTTTACATTTTATTTCCGTAACATTTAGCTGTCTTATACTATAAAAATAGCAGTATAATAATTTCAGTAGAAACATTTTACAGTCAGCTTAAAACTGTAAAATGCACGGTAATATTAGCAGTTTTACAGATTATAACTGTAAAATTTTACAGTTCATTACTGCAAAATTAGCAGTTTTTACAGTTTATTACTACAAAATTTGCTGTAAAAACAATTCATTTTTTAAAGTGTCGTAGTATTTGTAGTATAAAAAGTCCCTTCTATAAGTGTCTTTTCTGAAAACGTAAACGTAAACATTGACTACTAGAATTAAGATAAACCAAGAAGGCTCAACGAAAAACTTCCACCCTCTACTGTTTTTTACTTCTGTGATAAAAATGGAGGATTAAAGACATTGCAATAAAACTCTTACACAACTTAATGGTATTTTCAGAATGGTTTGATACGATGTCCAATCCAATTCGTGAATTAATAGATTTCGCTATTTGTTGAGATCTATCTCTGTAATTTGACGATAGTGGGAAGATGTTTTGATTCTCCCAAAATTCTTCTGTTCCTACTGTTTTTTATTGATTTATTTATTTAATTTTCATTTCTTAAGCAGCTCTGTTGCTTTGAAAAGGTAGTTTTTATGTAACTCCTCAAATTAAATGTCTGCAATTTTCAGCAAATTTGTGCAATTTAACGTTGTTAAATGTTTTTCTATTTTACTGCCCAAACTTGTTACTTTTTTATTATCATCTATTTAAGGTATTGAGATTAGTCTCAATTGACGAATTCTAAGCAATAAAAATTTTATTTTGGTGTTATTTGTAACGTGAAGGAAAAAAAAAGAAAAATAAAATAAACACCTGTTCTTAACCGCATGAATGGGATTGTTCCCTTCAGTGAAATGTATATCTTATAGTCACTGATACTGATAAAAGAAGAAGAAAAAACAAACAAACATGAGGCTAAAATATACTTTCATTTTTTCCCACAGTTCATCTTAATTAAATTTTTAAAGCATCTGATTTCTAAAACGAAACGCTGTCTCGTATGACGTCAGTAGAGGAGAAACTTTGGTGTAAAGCCAGGTCAACGAATCAGCCATTTTGGATTTCTGCTAATCCAACTCTGCAACAATGAAAAATTCAAAAGCAAAGTGGTGACTAGTCTATAAAGCGGTTTCGATTGGAACGTTTTGTTCAGTTGTGACATCAACCAGCGAAAATAAAACAGCAATTGAGCGTCTTTTAGATTTTTTTTTTTTTTTTTTTGAGAAAGAAAATGAGTCAAAACTAGGAAAAAAAGTAATTCACCCCATGTTTTAGAACGTGCTCTAGCAGATTTTTTTATTTTTTTGAAAATGAGAAACTCCCACATTGAGAGAAAGTTTTCAAATAACTTACGGTTTTAGTTGGAAGACTAGCAGATCATTACCATTCCCCCTTTTTTTTTTGCCTTGCATTAAAAGCTTCACACAAATGATGTTTCAACACATTGAAATAGGTTCTCTAAATATTTTCTTAATTATGAACAAATAAATAATAAAAATGAGAACTATCATTGAAAAGTAAGAAAAAAAAAAAGGTTCAATTGTCGCCATGCGCAAGTGTTTAAAATATATAGCTTTTTCCTTAAACTTTCCCTCTGATGGCAACAATAATTTTTACATTTAGTCTTTCACTTTTTTAAACAGATCTTTGCTAACGAAAAGTAGGAATTTATAGCCATCTTTTTCCCATGCAGATATTGTTAAATATAAACATGCATTATCAAAAATGTTTCATAGAAAGAGTGGTAACTCTTAGAATACCAAAATGTGTTTTGGATACAAATACTTATAATTTAAAAAGTGTGCTTTCTAAAAATTAACTAAAATAAATAATGTTTAATCTCGTCATAAAAATAAGCGTACGTATGTTTCTACAAACTTCCTACTTTTCACTTTTCTGGACCTAAACAGGCTTTATAGTTTCGTGGAGCCCCTATAATAAAGTTGAAATAATATTTCAAAATGGAATAAAAATAGAAAAATACATGCCGGAATAGGAACTTCAACTTTTATGCTCTCTGAGGCAGTGAAGTATACATATGAAACCAATGATTTGAAAAAAAGTTTTAGTTTTCTTACTTAATTATAAAAATATTTAAAGTATATCTATAATGATTAAAAGAATCCCTTAAATGGTTTGAATGAAATACAAATATGCGAAATTATTTATACGAATTTGAAGAGCAAAAATACACATAAAGAAGGAAACGAAGAAAAAAACGATGAAACCATTTCAATAACTTTGCTTCGTCATTGAGCAAATGGGAACAATCTTCTCTATATTTCCCAAAATCGAGAAATCAAAACTTTCTTTCTCATCTCTATGCATTTTACTTTATTGTTAGCATGAAAATGTTGTGAATTCAATGCAAAAAGTATTTTTCCGAAATATTTCAACAGAAATAATAAATTCTTTGCAAAATAGTTTAACTTGATGCATAAGACGAGTGACACGCTCAAACTTCGTTAAGTGTAGACAAAACAGCTTAAATGTAATTTTCTCTCATGGCTCGGTCTTATTTGTCGTAATATGCTAAAACACTTTACTAATTCCTTCGACACTTTTGTACTATTATTTTATTACTGGAATAAATTTCAAAAGAGCTAGGTTTTTTTTCTCTCTTTGATAAATAGGCATATCCTCTTTCGAATTATTTGTTTTTATTTATAACTTCCAATACTGGTAAACAGAGACTTATTCACCAGGGATTTTCATAACACATTTTAATTATTTAAACAATGTTTTGCATAATTTAATTTGCTTAGGAAACATATTTTTCTATTTTTCATTTAAACTTCATTACTACTGCGTTGCCTCTGAACCCTATTTAAAATTGAATTCACACTTAAAATTCTACAATGCTTTAATACTTAATTAGGTTTTCCATTATGAGTTATGATAGTTGCCATACTGTACATGAAGCATGATTAATAAAATGAGGTGACAGTCAAACTAAACTTTGAATTTGAAAGCATGTTTTTGTTTCGGCGTTACTAGAAATAGTTTCTCAAAGTTAAGGGGTTACAGTACCTTTCTAACAATTTTCTTAAATTTACGTGAAAAATGTAATTCTTTGAAATCTTTGTTTCCGCACTTACAACAATCGATAATTTATTTTCAAACATTTTGCTCAATTTTTTTGAAAATTTGAAAAACTTAAGAAAATTTCAATTTTTTAAAAACCCTAAGACTTTTTTGTTTTTGCACCAATTTCAAATTTTTTTTTGTTAAATAATCACAAAAACTACTTCTAAAAATCTGAGCATTCATTTTGTTATATTGATTTGAAAATATTTTGTGACCATTTATGCAAAAAAATCTTAGAAAATTTTGTTTTTCGAGGTTTAACATGCTCTAAAATTTTAGTAATTTATGAAATGCTTATTCAATGCATAGTTTTGTTAAATTTATTATCCTGAGTGCAAAAAATATTGCTTCAAAGTTGTATCTTTAATAGAAAAAAATCCTTAGCATTTCCAGTAACAATACACTAAACTAGTAACAATACAATAGAAACATTAAAAACGGATCATCGAGAAAAAGCACTTTAAAGTTTTGCTTTTCCATTAGAACACATAGCATGCATGCCCTAAAGTCACTTATAACTCTTTAAATAATTCAGCTAGAGCAATGCTATTTTTTCCGAGTGTTTTAAATAATTTTACTTTTGAAATAACCAAAATTTTTTTTTTTAGTTTTTTGGTCATTTTTGAGGTATAGTGACCCCTTAAAATGAATCTGGGGACAAAATGATCATTGTGACGATATGCATGAATTTACATTCAGAAAAAGTGTTACTAAGAATTTAAGGTCACTTATACAGTGAAGTACAAACATTGAGCTCCAAGCATACGTTTTATAATATATTTGATTAAACTAAATGTTTCTCGTCATTTGACAGGTATAACATCACGTTGCGCCAGGCAAAGGTATACAACACACTTAGGACTAATACTAGGGTATATTTTTAGAAAATTTTCTGGAATCCATTAGTAATATCTTGAAAAAAAACACCTCGATATTGGTTTGAGAATTTATTACTATTTTATTTCATTGATTCATTATTATTATTTTACTTCTACTTTCTAGGCTCGAAATGTATTTTTACTGAATACACGTAAA
>JAXGGA010023431.1:0-13483 GCA_038373865.1 Uloborus plumipes | reverse complement strand
CGTCTCTGAATAAATAGTTGTATTAAACAGAAAGAAAATTCACTCACACTTCTGGTGTATTGTTTTTAAATACATGTTTTTATTTTGTTGTTGATAAATGTTTATGCTAAAAATTTCCACAATTAATTTTTTTTCGAACAAAAAATACAACATCAATTTAATATACAATCATAACATTTTTTAAAATATAAAATGACTAGGAATTCAATATAAATTGACTAGAATAAAGAGACGGAGTAATAAAATACTTGCCAGTAAATTCTTATCCTTTAAGGACCATTATGCCCCCAAAGTTCAAGTCATATCATAAATTATTGAATGCAAAAAATTATATTTTCTTCACGCTATTGAGACATTAGAATCGTAAATACAGTGAAATCCTGTTAGAACAAATACCAATAAAATATACGTTTTAACAAAATACATTTTCAGTTTTAAGTTCCACCTCATTATTCAAATTAATATTACCACCAACACTATCTGCATTCCTTTGAAATACATTGTAATGTGATTTCACAGCATTAAGCAAGAGAAAAGTTAGTTTGCAAAATATACTTTTTTTTTAAACACTGCAAAGTTCAATGTTGTACTTAAGAGCTTATTACCCTCAAAAGGTAAGTAACAGATACCAAAACACCAAGAAATTTAATTTTTAATATGAACTTTTATCACAGCACATAACATATAATATGAGGCTTAATCAATCAAAACTAAAGCTGCAACGCATGTCCTGAGTAACCAAGTGCACAAGCAATCTGTTCTCCGTGAGGAATGTGGTTTTGTTGAGCGTACTCTTTTGACTACACAAGAGGGTCAACATATTGCATCTCAGCAATAGAAGTGACATAGCTCAAAAATTTGATAAAATCTACTAATTATTGATTTAAAATATTAATTAAATGCCCTTTCTTGTGGCAAAACTGGTCCAAAGGTAGTTAACATAAATGGTGTGTATATTAATTTAGACTAATAACATCAACCAGTAAACATAACTTCATACATGCTTTGTGCATATTGTAGAATTTGAAGTAAAATAAATTAAAAATAAAAAAGCTGCCTCATATGAAACCTTGATTTTCTTCAATGCTGTTTTTCTTTTTTGCTTTTTTAATTTTTTTTTTTTTTTTTTGATTTTTTGGTAATTACCACCAGTTTAGGAACCGCTGATATGTAGTTATGAATTGAGCACTAACTTGGCATAAATGTTGTCTCAGTACTTAACTCAACACTCACACATTTGCAAAATATTAAATTACATTTGTGTATTGAATTCTTTAGATATTTATGCACAAGCAGCTATAAAATACTGAACAAATACATTTACTTTACTGATTATAGAAGCTTTTCAATGTTTAAAAAAAATGAAAGAGAGAAAATATCTAAAAAGGCAACAGAATAGTTAAGAACAGCTTTTGGGTAATTAGTACACTAGTTTTTTTTAATGACTAACAGCTAACTGAGATCCAGCCTCATTCAAAAAAAAAAAAAAAATTGAATCAACTGGTATGTTGCTAAGGGAAATTACTTAAATTTTATTCTTTTGTGCACTGTATATGCACGCGTCACTTGACTAACAATATTGGGTATTGTATTGTAATAATTGGCATTCGAATCAACACTAGGAATTCTAAAACAACATGTGCACTGCGGCTTCAGACAGCTTTTCTTCAATAATCATATTCAATTAACATTTCTAGCTCATTGACCCCGTTTTGTTTTGTATATATAACTTACAATTGTGTACAGCTCTGTATTACACTGATGCAGAAAGTTCAACGAAACTTTTTTTTTTTTTTTAACAATGTAGATTCAGTTCTCTTTCTATAGTTAAAATCTGAACTTTCAAATTTTTATACAATAACTTTGTGCTCGAAGATTGCTAATTTCATCATTTATTTTTCAACACAATAGAAATCCTTTCAATTTTTCTCAATCTCAAATCCTTTCAAGTTGCAATATTAAGATGCAACAAGCTTAATTTTTCCGAAAATAATAAAGAAAATGATATAAATTAAGTTCCTTACTAAATGAAAATAAATAAATGAATAAATAAGTGACGCGAAAAAAGGAACGAGTAAAATGAAAAGGAAAAAAACTGGGATGAGTGAGAAAAGGTTTTTCAGTTTAGAATTAGTATTAATTTAGAAGTCATAATCATGAACTGAAGTTATCTGTACATGACTTCATTTCATGAAACAGCTCCATTGTGCAATCACTATGTGTCTATTGCTAAGAATTATCACCCATTGATGCATCCTAGAAAACCTGAATTCAATGACAACTAGGGCTTCTTTTACTAAGTTTCGATCTTAGATCGCATCAGTGAAAACACGATTATTCAAAAAGTTTTTGCTCATTTTAAAGTCTTTTAAGTGGTTTAACAACCTTTTTTTACCCTCTCTTGACTAATTTGTGAAAAAAATCAATATTTTTATCATTTAACCCTTTCTGGACAACATTTTTTTAGCTAAGAAAACAATTTTTTCCTTCCAAATCTCAACCAAGGGAGTCCATAAGAAGCACACCTACCTATTTTTTAAAGACTTACTGCTGCCGGCCAATACGAAATGTGCCAAAAACGTCACAATGTTCTTTTGTGGAATAACCGACTTAGCAACTGGGGCAAAACGATTCTAGAGGTATGTGCCGTTTCGGCACACCTGATGTTAAAGGGTTAATGGACAAGTACTTTGAAAATCATGTAAAAAAGTTTTGCAGCTTTCACTTTTTTCAAGCATCTATATTCATACTATTTGTTAAATATTTAGGAAGTTTCTTTTGCTCAAAATTAAATTTACATTTGTGTCATCCTTTAAAGATGATTACTCAGGTCAGTTTTAGGCATAATCGTGGAATAAACGAATAGTGTTACATTAGTAATTTTTCAGATAATTGAAACCAAAATATCACTATTTGAAGTCGGAGCCTGATACGAGATTCAGGTTAACAAGAAGGCTAATCAGTAGTAATTCTTAAGATTCATATTATGCAATTAATTTTTTTTTGTCTTATTTTTCCTTCCTCTATCTCAAATATCTTCATGACATGTTTCTTTTACGACACACACAGGGCATGATTTAGAAATTTTGGGACAGTAAGTCCGATGAATCTTCACTCTCCTTCTCGCAGTTGAAGGAAGTGCTGTAGAGTGTTACAATCGCCCATCCTTTTCTCTTTGCATATGCATGACTATTGGCTGCAGTATCAGTGTCTAAACATGTGGGAGGCTATCTGTTTTACATAAAAAATATTTCACTCTGGCTGGCCACAACCTTAACATTCATAAAATTTAATTTAGGTAATGAGTTTAATTTTTCTGATAATATTTGTCGAATTCATTAAACAGACATTCCTTTCCTTGTCTTTGAAAATATTCAACAGCAGAGGTCAATCTAATGAAAAATTAGGTCCGTTAACGGACCCTTCACAAAAATCAGAAACTCAAAAACGGACCCTTCACAAAAAATATTAGATTCAAAAACGATTGGGAATAATACAACCTATAACTATTTTTCAGAAATTGACATTGTGACTCTCTCAAAATTCCAAACTATTTTTCACAAAATTCCTAAAACAGGACCCTGGCAAAAAATCATGGATTGACCCCTGATCAATAACTTCAGAGGGCCCGTAGAGCTAGGATGCCCTTAAACCGTGCTTCATGGTCCTTTTAGTAAATGAATGTGTGGCCCTTATCAGAAGCTTCTCTTGGACGCATCACTAAACAGGGTACAAAAAGTGATGCACTGCTATGTTTCTAGGGATATATTATTATTTTCCAATTATAATAGTAAAAAAATACATTTTGCTAAGTTTGATCATAAACTCTTAACAATTAACAAAATAGCACTTGCAGGGTGCGGACGGCATAGATTGATGTGCTACTTTGTATTCCTTGAACTTATTCTAAAAGTTTAAGAAACACAAATTTTAATATATTTTCTAGAAAAATAAAAGTCACTATCGGCCATTATTAAATTTCACAGAAGTGTAATAATTTATTTAAAATATTGCACAATCACGATGCTTTTGTGAATAGTCAGCTCTCTCAAACCCCTGCAATACTAGGGGCTAACTCATTGGCTAATTTTAGAATTTTGTGGATTTCAGGCTGAGCATTTTGTACAGTTGCTTTGCAGAACTGTCGGGTTCAAATCCTTTATTTTTATTACTGAAAACTCATACAAATCAAAATAATTGAATGCAGTGTCCACCACTAATACGAATCATGTTCGTATTAAAAATTTTTGATTCAATAAAGCGATCAATTTACTAAAGCTGGATTTTGCTTTGTTTTGATAATTTGAGTCATTAAAACGGTTGATTCAGTCAACCTTTTAGAACCGGGTGGTACACATGCTGTACCGCAAGTCTTTTTTGCCTTTGAGGACGGGGTTGAAATCTTCGCTTCTACCCTTTGGAGCAGGTCATAAAATCTTACTGAGGGATTGAGGCTTTGTATTCGAGCCGTGAAGTCATAAAACCTAAGTGCTTGCCGTTGCACCTTCCATTTTCAGAGGAAAAGGGACCCGCGGTTCAACACTTATACCAGCCCATCTCGAAAGGAAAACTTCTACACGAATAGCCCAGATCCAAAAGGTTAAGCGGCACCCACTGTACGTGCTAATCACTTCTTTCGACATTCTTTGGTTCTTTACATTCTGGATTCTTAGTTTTATTTTTAGTCACCCCACACACACATACAACCGATAATTTCTAACACATAATCAGATAAAATGAATAGCGAAATTTCTTTTCAAGATAATCTATTAATAAAAAGCACACTGAAAAATAGCCATACACAAGAAAACTGTCAACAGCTACAGCAAAGAGCTGCAAAAAAATGTGCTACACTTATTGCTAGACCGTTCAATCCACAAAGTATAATTTAAATTATATTTATGCATTTTTTTAAGAAACGGGGCTGAATTGGCTGTTAACCATTTGCAGACCACGTAGATTACGTGAGACTGGCACCCATTCTTTCATGTGGCACCACTATCGACAGAATGCCATTGCCATGAGAATTTCAATGCCCAGTTTCCCCACTCGAAGGAGGCACCTGGGCTCTATTTGATGCGAAACTGTACAAGGAATTTAATTTTTCCAAGAGATACTCCATGTCAAACGGGTACTCGAGGGATCTTTAGCATGCCGCATAATTATAAGACATGGAGGCTGTCGATTTTCTGCATCAAGAAAATCCACTGACTGCAGCCATGTTTGATCCAGCGCCTTAACTTTTACAAAATGTTATTTGCACCCTAAATCCCTACTCAATATTGAATCAAAAATTTTACTGTTTGAATCTCAAACCTTGCATCTTTTTTCGACAATTGCAGATTTCAACGTCAGGGGATTTGAGAGAATTGACTACAATATAAATTTTCCTTAACATAATAAAATTTTAAACTCTAAAATCTCTATATTTATCTCTAAATTGAACTTGTCACAATGCCATAGCTTTTAACCATAATAAAACACTTATTTACTACACATGCTGTACAATATTCAGAGATAACAATTACTAATATGACGGTCACCATCTAATTTGTTTACAAGAAAAATATAACAATTTGTGCAAACTCGATGCATTGAAATGTCATAAAATGTGTTGTCTAAAGCAGCGTTTCCTAACCTTTTTTCTCTCACATATCACGTTGTTGTACATCATGCTAAATTGTACCAATGGTAAAAATGACTATTTCGTGAAATTTATTATTGTGAGTCTGTTTGTGTTTGCATTATACATTTTATAAGGTGGCTATTTATGCACCTTACACAATGAAAAAAACTACACTCCGGATTATAAACTCTCACTGAAATTATAAACTTAAACATAGGTATGTGTTTCTTCAAAGTTTCATATTTTGTTTACTAATAAGTGGTTTTAAGAATTAAGAAATAGATCAATTATTTATTCTCTTAGTATTATGAAGTTTTTATAAAATATATTCTATGAGATTCTTAGTTTTTTGATAGTTACAGATGGTGAAGGATAAATTTAAAATTGCACTTAAAAAAGACATCGAAATTACCGGATTTTTGATCAGTGACTCTACATTGACGTCTTTTTACTGTATAATATTATTAAAATATCATTTTTTATGAATTTAAAGGAAAAATGTTTCAATGCTATTTTATTTTATTTTTTTTTATTTCAATGTCCGCAATTGATTATTTTTTGTGTACCATCAACTAAAAACTTGCGTACCACCAATGGTACACGTACCACAACACTAGGTTGGGAAACACTGGAAATGCTGGTCTAAAAAGATATGCACCGACAAAGTGAAACACATGTACCAGACTTACATTTTCTGCAAACAGAGTAGTGAAATTATAATGACTAATTTTCTTGGTACAAATCAGTTACATGCCACATGGAGTAAAAACATACAGACAATGCCACGCTATATATTATGGCAGTAGCAGGTGGGGCTGATTTTTTTTTACAATATTAATGTAGCAATTTTTATTACTACATGTTGTAGTGGATTTATTGCATGGACAATTTTTGCCAGTGTTCATATTGGTAACAAATACAGAAATTGTTGCAACATTTTTATTAGTATGTGACACAGTGAATATATTGTATTGAAAAAAAAAAAAAAATACTGTTGATGTTCCATGTTGGCAGCAAACATTAAAATAGTCCCTAACAGATGTGGAAATACAATTAAATCTTACTCTTACTTGAAAAATAAAACAAACAATTATAATATACTTACATTAATGTTTTCCAACTATTGCACTAAAAGATATGTTAAAGTAGATGAAAATGTTAAACAGATCACACAGAATGTATGAAATAATTGTGTGCTTTGGAACAAGAACCACCAATGACAAAAATATTACTCATAGTTTTGTAAACAGAGGCCATAAAATTTTTCTTTTTTTTTTAAACTGATTCTATCTAACTTTCGCATTTGAGCCCAATGAAATATTAAACACTTCCAGAAGTTGTTGTATCCTGCTACATCAAGAATGTACACATAATTTTAAACTATTTTAATTATACATGGACTGCATGTGAAATTATTTTTCTTAATCTGTAAATAAAGACTGATACATGCAATACACCACCAACTACGTCCTTCCCTCCAAGAACTGCACTTTTGTGCTAGTTATTCACTCACCAGCCTGGAATAGGAGCTGGAGGCAAAAATCCTCTTATAGAAGCAAAAATTGCTTCTATAAGAGGTATTCTATGTGTCAGTGGCGTATCCAGGAATTGATTTTGGGGGGTGCACATCGAACATCGACACTGTGATGAGAAAGGAAAAAAATCAAGAAATATGGTGAAACTTTAAAAACGCAGTATTTCGATTTAATTTTTTCTATTGAACGTTGCTCAAAGATTTTTTTTTTTGCACAAAAATGAATATCATGCAAGAACAATAAAGCGCGGGTACATCGCTCATTTTCCTCTTGCATTTCCACAATTACAGAATAACAATTAGTTTTGCATCTTATTGTAGAAAACAGAAAATAATATGACAATATTTCAGTGTCCATAAAGTATTTTTCATTGAAAAAACCTGAAGCATATTTACATCAAGTTACATGTTTTTTTCAAAATTCGGTGCCACCATTTTTATAGTCTTACAAAATCTTGGGGGGTGCATTGGTCCCTTGGCACCCCCCCTGGATACGCCACTGCTATGTGTACCTATTGTGCTTTTATATGTACTGCACCATTGTGTGGTCTCTCATTGGTATTCTAATTTTGCATTTGCTACCAGTTTTTTTGGCACTCTTTGCTTCTATAAGAGGATTTCTGCCTCCAGCTCGGTTACTTCCTATTCCAGGCAGGCACGGATACATAGGCAGACTTAGATAAAATGTAAAACTGTCTGCAAACTTAAATAATTTCTTTAAAATTTTCTGCAAAAAAAAGGGGGCTTCTGAATCCTAAAGTGCTACCAACAACAAAAATATCAAGTTGTATGAAGTGCAGGTTCTACCATGAGGTTGGTTGTCAATCCGTCATGATTAATGAATGTGTCAGTTTCGTATGTAACAAGCTACTGCCCCACAATGAACAAAATCAAGACATATTTCAGATAGAAAACTTTTAAATTAACCTAAATTTATAACTTTTTTAACAAAATGCAAAAATTTTCTGCAAACTTCGAAAGTTTTCTGCGAACGGCGTTCGCGAGTTTGTCTATATTATCTGGGTTTGTACAAAGGGTGACCCGCCCCCCTTAACCTTCCAAATATAGCAAAATATTGCCTTTTTGGGACTTATATTCCGAAAAAATTACCCCCCCCCCATTTTTGCACCCCCCACCCACCCATTCGAAAATGACCCCCTCCTTAGCCTGGAGCTGGATCCGCCCTCGATTCCAGGCTGATGAGCATAAAAAGCACAAAACTGCAATCCATGGATGGCAGTGTATTGCATGTGTTTCTGGCTTAGGGGCGGTAACTTGCTGCTTTAAAGACTGATAGTTGAAAAAGCAAAGATGATTATTGTACATAGATAAATAATTACTGTAACTCAATACTGTAGCGCTGCAACACATTGCTTGTGTTCGAAGAGAGCAACCGGTTAACCTGGTACGTTCATTTGATGACGTCATTTCATTTCATTTCACTACAAGGTCCTCCATACCTGCCACAACACATGGTTTAACCAGCTGGTTGGGGCCCTGAAAGACGCTTTGTTTTTTTATCCATCCCAGGAGCCAAACAAACTCCTGGTCCAGTACCCCTAGAGGTATTGATTCACTTGGAGGACTTTGTGCCTCTGACATATTTAATGTGCCCCAGCCACCATTAATGATGACGGTGAATCTTAGTCCGGTTTGAACCCGGGACCTCTGGTTTCAAGTCCGTGCCTCACACTACGGCCCCTTTGATGACGTCAGCGGCGAGTGCCCATAATGTGTTCTCGTATAAGATCAGCTAACTGGTATCTCTATTAAAACGCATGTGGCTAGTCAACTGTTCAACAAGTAGCTCAGTCGGAACATAACCATTGAATTGTTATTGTACCAAAAAGTTTACTACTTCATGAACAGATTTCTATCATAAATTAAATTTAGTGAGAATGGCATGGGTTGTTCTCGATCCAAGGTACAGAAGTAACAGGTGATTAAATAATAAAAACATTAAAAATACTGGCCTCATGGCAGTAGAATTGGAGCACATTCGAGATTGAAACACCAAATGATCTAAACATCTGTTGCAGTTCTAAAACAAGTTCTGTGGACGGAGGAGAAGTGAGGGGGTCTCCATTCATCTTATTCCGTACTTTCGGGAATAATGGAGTCCCCGACAATCAGAGAGTGAATGATTCCCTCTCGCTTGTTGCCGCTGCTGATGGCCTTGATGTAAGCCTGATACGGTCCGAGGACGAAATGAGTTTCTGTTCCGTCTTCAACGAATTCACCCTGTAAATAAATGCATAAAATGAGGCAGATTTTGGTTTAAAAAAAACAACAGCTTTTTATTTTACTTTCAGTATCAGTGGCACATATGTATCTTATTAAAATATGACGATGGAACCGGGGGCCTCTCGACCTAAAACATTTAGGAAGGACAAAGTTTTAATTTGTCGAATGAAATTCTGAATTTTACATAAGGTGCATACTAGGGCTGCGACATCGATATCGATGTTTTGGAAACATCGATGTTTTTGCTAAAACATCGATGTTTTTACCATCGATGTTTGAGGGTCGATGTTTTCCCAACATCGATGCTTTGGGTTCGATGTTTTTTTTCGATGTCGATGTTTTATAATCCAGCAAAAAAAGCTTGCTAAAATATACGATATGCAGAACTATTAAGAAGTTTTTATTCTTAATCAGAAGTTTCAGTATTGATCTCATTAGAAAACATTTTCTATGATTATTATCGATGTTTTGCTCTCGATGTTTCTAAAACATTTCTAACTTGCTTTCGCCATTTTTTTTTTAAATTTTATTTATTTCATTATTATTCTTTATGTGAATGTCTTATATTTCAGCAAAAAAAAAAAAAAAATCATCAAGATATGCGGCAGAAGAAGTTTTGATAATTGCCATTGATGTTTTAAGATCGATGTCTTTTAATGATCACTGTTTCGCATTCGATGTTTTTTTTTCTTTCAATGTTTGTTTTACACTTCAGCAAGAAGCAATAAAATATGCAAGAAAAAAGATTCATCTTTAATAGTTGCAATATGTATCGTATTGAAATAGTTTTATTTTTAATTTCTACGGATGATTTAAGGTCAACAATTTTTAAACATTGTTGTTTTTGTTTTGCTTAATTTTTTTTTATACCGGTGTTTTACATTTCAACACAAAAAGTTTCATAAAAATATGCGATAAGTAGAAGTTATACAGTTAATCAACAGTTGCAGTATCTATCTCACTAAAAAAGTTTTCTATAATTGACATCCATATAATACAGTTGATGTTTTTCAGGAGACACAAGATAAATCTAATTGAGTGATATAAAAAGGCGCAATGTATTGGGGAGTTACTGTATCACTGCACATTTAAATGTGTAAGTAATTTTTATAAAAAAAAGATCGATGTTTTGAAACATTGATGTTTGAAAACATCGATGTTTTTTGGTCGATGTATCAATACCATCGATGTCTTAATTTCGAAACATCGATGTCTTGAAACATCGATGTTTTGCCTTCGATGTCGCACCCCTAGTGCATACATAAAGGTGCCTGTACATGCATTTGAATAAACTACTTTTCAAATGCATAATTGCTTTGTTTTTACTTTAAGAAGCTCTTTAAATGTTGTCAAACTGATGTAGGTTCTGCATCTAATTTTCAGGAACAAACTACTACGAGATATATCGCCAATTTATTAAGATACGTCAGTTTACAATGAAAGGAACACTGACTTGCGACAAAAAGCGGTAAAGAACCCTTTGGAAACATCCAATTGCAACCAAAGAGGGAGGTGCACAAATAGATCCACGTAGATCTTGCCAGGAGCACCCCGATAGGAAGTCACTGTGACCTCCCAATAATTTTCGCATTCGGTACATTTTGCTGACGATTCGGCAATTTGAAGAAAATATTGCAACATTGAGATTATTTGTTCTTTTTGGTTTTTAGAATTGTTTTTTTTTTAAAAGATGCCTGATGTTTTTCCTCACTAAATGTTATGCATGTACGACATGTGTACAATGTGCATGCTTGTATTTTAACATTCAGTAAAATTGGAACTTCATTCGGCAAATTGATAATTTTCCCCCTCCCAAACATTTTATTTCGGGGTGCCCCTGGATTTTGCAAACAAAATTTCAACCATTTATGGCTTTGAGTTATTAGATATGCCCCAAGAAAATTTGCTATAATTAAAGGTGGACAAAATTGATATTTCAGTTGAAGATATCTTCGTATGCATACATGAATTCAATTTTTACACCTAAAATATTAGTTAAAGTTCACTTAAGGAGGATTAAAATGGAAATTTGAGTTAAATATTAGTGAAAAGTTCTTTTGTGAATATTGTATACAGTATTTCCTTTGCTTCACAAAAGGACGTAAAAACAAACATGATTTCTACATTAAATAAATGACAAAACAGCTTTGTTTTTAATCTTGTGATCTTAGAAAACAGAATCATGAAAATAGAGGATAATTTTTTGGTTTACTTACAGCAGACTCTACTTTTTCTCCATTTACCCAAACATCTAAAGTATCCTTTTCTGGAAGGAAATATTTTAATAAGAATTAGAAGAAAAGCATTAAATTAAACATGTAACAGATGAAATGTAAAAATATAGTAAAATGTGCACATATACAGGGAAAAATATTTTTATATAACAGAATACATTGATATAAGTGCAAATGTAAAAACATAACAAACCTAAAACAACTCTAGTAGGTTCATTTTCAACATCCACAGTCCATGTCTTTAATATTTTGGATTGATTCTCTTTGAATTTCTTATACTGTTTTCCATTGACAACTAAGGAGTATTCAAACGACAGACCTTTTGCAGGATAAATGATAATTGAGCAGTTATTGTTTCCGATTTTGAAGTTTTCGTGTCCCACAAGTTTAAAAAGCCAGTCTCTTTTCAAAATCTCCTGAAATAAAAAGAAAATCAATGATATCCTGGCAAATAAGTCCCTGGCGAGATAAAAAGAAAACCAAAAATGACTCACGAATGTTTTTTAAATGACATGAAACTGGTCATTAATTTTTTTTTTTCAGAGTGTGTTTGGAGGAGCAAAGGCCATGCATTTAATGCATATATCAAAAAACGGCAAAAACCAAAGCCACACATTTGAACAGAAGACACTCAAACTTTGCTTTAACACCAAACTCAGTATGATAATAAATAAAATGAAAGGCAACTAACTGCCCAAGCTGAAAATGGCCATGACGTATGTAAAGGGATACCCACAAAAATGCCACCGCATGTGACTCTCCTGTATTTCAGTAAAAAGTAGTCATTTTAGAAGGTAACGAACAAAGGTTTTTGAATAAGAAGCCCTACAGCGGTTTGAGATTACTTAACCAACAAAATTTCATTCATTACCCTTTGAAATCACTATTTTTAATGAAATACATGAGCGTTACGCGGGGACAAGATGTCATTTTTTTATCTATTTTTCAAAAAAAAAAAAAAAGATTACCTTTCCGTCGACTCTGATGATTCTCTTTCCTGAAGTGGTTCCATGCTCAAACTCAATTTGATGAAGTTTACCATTCAGCATCACTTCCCATACACCAACAACTTGAGACATTGTTCGTATATTACTTGAATCTAAAATCCTACAAAATGATCACAGGTGAATATTCTTTGAATCAGAATTATAATACACATAAGGTTACATGGCATTTGAGCTCCAACTATCCAAATCATTAGGGACTGAACAAGGGCGGACAAGGACTTTCAAGGGAGGGCGTTTGATTTTAGTACGTACATCCTTTACTACACGTCTTTGTTTACAAATGTTGACCTCATAGGTTTTGGACTTCGATTTACAAAACATATCCTGAAGAGAGCTTGAAACCTAACTTCTGCTAGCACCAATGAAAGTCCAAAAATGCCTTTTCGGAACGTCTTGAAAATTAACCAGTGGCGAGTCCTTCCAGGGAGGGGCGATGGCCCCTATCGCCTTCCCTTGTAACCATCCGTGGGACTGAACTTCATTGGAACAATCAAAATTTAGATTTTTCCAAAAAAAACAAGCTAATTAATTATTGCATTATAGATTGAAATTGGTAGACAGATTTTCTTTTTTTTTTTTGTGAAGGAAAATGATTGTTTATTTAATCAGATGAAAAAGAACCACTTTAACATGTTAAGCATTCTTAGGAGTACCATACTTTAAATGAAAGTCATTGCTTTCTGAATATATCGGTCAAAGTAAACTGTTTGTCTAGTTTTACAGTGACAATAGAGCATAGAAGTAATCACTATTTTACAAATTGTAGTACAGTCCAGTCTACATTTTTTCCTGAAAGCAACTGGATTCTTAGCTACTTGGATAGTAGGAGGATTGGATA
>JAXGGA010023430.1:0-13484 GCA_038373865.1 Uloborus plumipes | reverse complement strand
TAAGATATTTTTCTGTAAACGTTTAACTTTCTGTAATATTTTAGTTTTTTTAAAGTTTGTACCTAAGAGACAGATTGATGCAAATTATTTTATACCCATATAATTAGAACTCTTTCAAACTTTTTTTCCCTGAATGCTATGTTGTATTAATAAGCACCCGGGCAAAGCCGGGTATTAAGCTAGTATATATATATATATATATATATATATATATATATATATATATATATATATATACACACCCACAGTCCAGTCACATTAATGTGACTACCTGTCAAAATCCAGAATAACCACCTTTCTCAGAACGGACTGCTGCAAGAAATGCAGGAAGAGAGTCAATTAGGTACCTGAAGGTGTTCACTGGGGTGTTGAGTCATACTGACTCCAATGCTGTAGCCAGGTGCGCTAGATTACGCTGGTGAGGATCCACGGCGCGAATAACCCGATCGGATGATCCTACAGATTATCTATTCGACATAAGTCAGGTGAGTTTAATGACCAGGGGAGAACGGTAAACTCATCCTGATGTCCTTCGAACCACGCATGCTCAATGGCAGCTGTATGGCACTTCACATTGTCCTGCTGAAAGATACCATCATACTGAGGAAAAAAATATTCATATAGGGGTGGACATGGACCGCAAGGGCAGATGCGTACCTGTGTTGATCCATCGTGCCTTCCACAATGATGAGTGAACCCATAGAACACTAGGCTTGGACCGTTCCAGCAATGGTTGCAGGGTGTTTGCTTCCAGAGGTTTCACGCCTTCTAATCCAACATCCGTCTGTCCGATGGAGCATAAAACATGATTCATCAGTAAATGCTACCTGTGACCACTCATTGGACGTCGAGCTGCGATACTGGCGTGCAAATTCCAGGACTCGTTGTCGATGGATAGTAGTTAGCATAGGTACATTAACCAGGATTCTGCTTCGGGAGCCCAGCCGCAGCAACGACTGCTAAACAGTAGTGTTAGAGACGATGTTGGTAGCCCCTCGGTTCATCTGGTTGGTTGGTTTGTTTGGATTTTTTGGCGCAAGAACCTTATAGGCTATACTGCGCCAAACGATATTTTTATTTAAAACTAGCTTAATACCCGGCTTTGCCCGGGTGCTTATTAATACAACATAGCATTCAGGGAAAAAAAGTTTGAAAGAGTTCTAATTATATGGGTATAAAATAATTTGCATCAATCTGTCTCTTAGGTACAAACTTTAAAAAAACTAAAATATTACAGAAAGTTAAACGTTTACAGAAAAATATCTTATCGAAAGGTGAAAATTAAAGATAAATGTTGTCTGTGCTTTGCCGCGTCCACTGGCATGAAATATACGCACATGGAAGTGAAAAAATTGCATCAATTTCACCCGCCAAATTTAAAATATTAACTTTTCTCTATTAATGTTCCCAACTACAAAGTAAAAATTATTATAACTCTGAAATAAATCTATTTCTCGTTCTGAAGGCCTATCTCCATTACAGACGCAACTGTCGTCGCAGTGCAAATTTGAAATTCAAATCCGTGGTTCTTTTTATGAAGTCCATATGAATTATGATTGTTTTTTACTTATTTCAATGCTAAAAGGAAATAAGTGAGCCTTAAATTGAAAATTCATTACTTTAATCGTAATCATTGTTAGAAAATACTCATATTTAAAAATCTTAAATTTCATCAATTTGAATGCTAAAAGGCCTATCTCGATTACAATATAAATAGGCTAAATTCCTATAAAAGGGTCATTTTTTGACAAATAATTTAAATTTGAGCTTTTTAGATTTTTTAAAATTTCAAGACCCCCGCCTATGAGAATTCTAGGGCATCAAGGAACCTCTGTGTCAAGTTTGATGAAAATCTGACGCAAACTGTGGATTTGTATAGAGAACAAGTATATATACATACACTCATTTTTATAGATATAGATAGAGATTTGCTAAAACCACAAGTAGTAAAATACGATGGACATAAAACTTCTAAAATTTTTAAGAAGCAATTATAAAAGAGACACATTTGCAAATTTTAAAATTTTGAACAAGTCAAAAGTTAAAAATGTCTAAAAAATTTCACTTAAAACCAGTAACAGAATAAACGAAACAAAGACAACACATAAAAGCAGGGCTATAAAACAAGCAACACTAAATCATACACAAAAAGCCAATTTCCCTCACAAACGGGAAAAAATTAGGATGAGGTACGTCCCCCAATAAATCCGTCAAAGCTGGATAAAAACAATTAAAAAACTTTAAACGAGATTGGTTAAAATTTGGGCAGTTACACAAAATGTGCAACACTGTCTGAGTAACGTTGCACGTTTGCACACCGGAGCTGGTTCGCGGAAAAGAAGATACTTATGCGTGAATCTCGTATGGCCGATACGGAGACGGGAAATAACGACTTGTTCCCTTCTCGTAATTCCTATTGATTTGAAGCCTTTTACAGATGACTGGATGGAGTGCAATTTATTATGTGTTTCTTCATCCCAATGCATTTGCCAGTCATTGTTAAGGCAGTCCGTAATGTATTTTTTTATGTCTTCGAATGGTACGAAGTCTTCAACATAGGAACTTGCAGCCTTGGCAGCTGTGTCTGCTGCCTCATTTCCAGTGATGCCAACATGACCTGGTATCCAACAAAAAATGATTTCAAAATTGTTTCGTTTGAGACTTATGTAGATGGAATGATTGTATAACTAAAGGGTGACTATTGCTGTTGCAGTTAATGATAGCATCCAATGCACTCTTTGAATCCGTGTATAAAATCCACTTTTTGTGATGTGATTCTGCTATTGTTTCTAAAGATGTGGCTATAGCTTTAATTTCAGATGTAAAGACAGAACAGGAATTATTTAACTGTTGTGCGATGGTTTGATCATTAATTACTGCCGCAAAGCCGACATGATCATTCGTTTTCGAGCCGTCAGTAAAAATTTCATGATACACTGAATATTGTTGTTTCACTTCGTAGTAGATTTGTTGATATACCGAGTCAGTTGTAGTGTTTTATGGAAATTTATCGAAAGCGTGAAGAACGGATAAATTATTTTTGTTCCAGGGTTCAATTAGCTCTGGTGTGTTATTTGTATTTAAGTCTAAAATTTGTAGACTATTGAGCGCCTGTCGCATTCGGATTCCAAATGTTGGTGTACACGAAGGACGACGTAGAAATAAATCGGTATTTGATGGATGAAAAATATATAAGTGCAAAGGATGTTTTGTAATGTTTGATTTTAAAATAGAAATTAAGGGAAAGCTTGAGTCGTCTACTATACAGTGATGGTTCATGCGCTAATATGTATAGGCTATTAATAGGCGAGGTTCGGAAAGCTCCGGCTGAAATGCGTAAGGCGTGGTTATGCACTGTATCCAGGGCTTTAAGATAGCTTTTGGGAGCTGAGCCATAAATTTGGCATCCATAGTCAAGTTTTGAGCGTACTAGAGCCCTATAGATTCTTAGCATGGACTCTGAATCGGCACCCCAAGAAGTGTTCGCCAAGACTTTAAGAATATTTAATTTAAGGTACATTTCTTTTTTAATTCTTGAATATGCGGTATAAATTTGAGTTTATTATCAAATGTGATTCCAAGGAATTTTCCTTGATCTGTTACAGCAATTGGTTGATTATTAATGAGTAAGTTCGGATCAGGGTGAAGGCCCCTTTTTCGGCAGAAATGTATGCAGAATGTTTTTTGTGCTGAGAAAGAAAAGCCATTTTCTTCTGCCCATTTTGAGACTTTATTGATGGCTATTTGAAGCTGTCTTTCAATGATACTCATGTTCGGTGACGAGGAAGAGATCTGAAAATCGTCAACGAACATAGTACCCTTAACAGCGGGGGGCAGTTGTTCGTGTAAGCTATTAATTGCTATTAGAAAGAGAGTGACGCTGAGTACACTTCCTTGGGGTACACCTTCTTCTTGGATAAAGTTATTCGATAGGACAGATTTGACACGTACTCGAAAGGTTCGCTGTTTGAAAAAATTGGAGATAAAAATGGGGAGATTTCCTCGCAATCCATATTCGTGTATGGTTTTAAGGATCCCATATCTCCAGGTACGGTCGTATGCTTTGTCCATATCGAAGAATACGCTCACCAGATGTTTTCTTTTCAAAAATGCTTCCCTTATAGATGTTTCTAATAGTAACAGGTTGTCGATGGTGCACCTTCCACGCCTGAATCCACTTTGATGTGATGCCAGCAGATAATTCGATTCCAAAACGTACATTAATCTAGCGTTGACCATACGCTCCATTAATTTACAAAAACAACTAGTTAAGGCTATTGGTCGATAACTTTCAGGTTGAGTAGGATTCTTATTGGGTTTAAGTAAAGGAATTACGATTGCTTTAGTCCAGAGTTTCGGGAAAGATTGTTCAGACCAAATCCTATTAATAAGGAGGAGAATATTATGTAATGAAGATGAGCTTAAATTTTTTAACATAAAGTTGTGGATTTCGTCAGGACCTGGCGAAGTGTTTTTAGTTTTTTGTAAAGCAGCAATTAATTCTATGAGGGTAAAATCTATGTTGTATGATTCATAGGAATTGGATTGAAACTTTAATGTTTTTCTCTCTTTAAGCGATTTAAAAGCTAGGAATTTATGACAATAACTATCTGCACTGGAGACTTCTGCCAAGTGAGTCCCCAGGTAGTCAGCCACTTCTTTAAAATCAGATATTATTTGTCCATTTTTCTCTAGAATGGGAGCACAGCTTGTTTTATAATTTCCAGCGATTTTCTTAATTTTATTCCATACGGTTTTAGATGGAGTGGACGTCGTGATTGTGCTGACATACGATTACCACGAGTCCCGCTGGCTTTTCCGCCGAATCCTCCGAGCTTCAGCACGAGCTCTTTTGAGCGCCACTAAATTATCTGTGGTCGGATATCGACGGAATTTGCTCCAAGCCTTTTTCTGGGTCTTATGAGCTTCCTGGCAAAGAGCGTTCCACCAGGGTTTAGGATATTTAATCTTAACTCTTGTGGTTCTTGGTATAGCAATTTTTGCTGCATTTAAAATAACGTCGGTTACTCGACTTACTGCTGCATCTATGTCAGGATTATTCACTACTTCCGATGTTATTTCTGCCAACTGGGTAAATGCTGCCCAATCAGCTCGATCAAGGCGATAACGGACTTGCTGCTGCTCATTATAGCTGCAGCGTCCAGTGAAGGTTAACTTGATCGGGAAGTGGCCGCTGGTGTAGAGACCACCTTCCACTTCGAAATCCCAGTGTAGGCAGAAGCGAAGGTGAGCATATTGACAAATCGATGGCATGGTACGTGTGCGTAGGTAGATGGAAATATGTATTTTCACCGTTGTTAAGGATGCATAGATCGTTGTCACTAATAAAATTTTCTATCATCAATCCTCTGCTGTTTGTGTCTGGACTCCCCCAGAGAGGATTGTGGCCATTGAAATCCCCCAAGATGACAAATGGGGGTGGGAGTTGATCTATCAATGTCTGCAATTCCACGCTTCTCAAATCATAAGAAGGTGGAATATACACCGAACAGACTGTGACTAGCGAGTGAAGGTGAACACGCGCAGCAACTGCCTGGAGGGACGTGTTGATGTTGAGCTGGCTAGATGCGTAATCAGTGGAGATTAGCATCGCCACTCCTCCACAACGACGGTCTCCTGTCAAGCAGTCCTTGCGGTACATTTCAAAACCTTTCAACCTCGGTCTATCAGTAGGTGACAAGAATGTCTCTTGCAGACAGAAAATGGCCGGTTGGTGAATTTCGACAAGATCTTTGACGTCCGTGACATTATGCGAGTAACTCTGACAATTCCAAGAAATAATGCTCAGGGCCATGATGGAAAAAGAAGAGAAAAAAGGCCAAAGAAAAGAGAAGCAGCTCATTTAGTGGGGACGTCCGTCCATCCTTCATCTTCGGATGGCGGAAGCTCTTCAAATTCAACATCATCAATCTCCCCATGAGAGGGGGCAAGTTCCTCGTGAAGAGATTTCGTCAGTTTATTTTTCTTGCCAGAATACAAGAAGTCCTCTTTTTTAAATTGAAAAAATTGAGGGGGCCTTTGTTTAGAGGGAACCCCCATTTTAGCGCGCATTTGAATAAGTTTTTTTTTCGCTGCAGTTTGTTTCGCTTTTTTCTGACTTGCAGTGTTTGCAGTTTGAGTTTTATCAGTTTTAGTTTCAACATTTTGTGCTTGTGTGTTTTCATCTATTTTCTTTGAAGAGGCATTAGAGCTATTATTTTGTTTACTTGGTGACTTGATTTTGTGACTGTTTTAGGTTTGGTTGCCGTTTCATTTTGGCAAACTGTTTGTCTGAAGCAGCATATGAAAGTCCCACAGTAGGTGTCCGGGATTCAACTATTTTTCGAGCATCGGGGTATGATATCTTTTGAGTAGTTTTAATGAGTTGTATTTCTTTTTCTGAGATCCACTTGGGGCATTTTCTAGAGTATGAGGGATGATTTGCATTACAATTGACACATTTGAAGTTTTTTTGACATTCGTTACTGTCATGGCCGGGTTCCGCACATCTGGCACAAGTGCTGGTTCCTCGGCACGATATTTTTGAATGCCCAAAACGCTGACATTTAAAGCAGCGAAGTGGGTTGGGGATATACGGTCTTACCGGGCAAGATAGATAACCCGCTTTGACGCGTGCGGGGAGATCAGGAGAATTGAAAGTCAAAATTAAATGTTTTGTGTTGACCATTTTGCCGTCCCGCTTGATTGTGATTCTTTTTACTGCGCTGACTTGTTGATCTTGCATTTCATCTAGGATCTCATTCTCAGGTGTAAAGAAAAGGTCTGGTTCAGAAATAATCCCTCGGGAGAAATTTAAAGTTGAATGTTCTGACACTGTAACTAAATATGGACCGAGTTGTTTTGTGGACTGTAATGTTTTACTTTGTTTAGGGTCTTTAATTTCCAGAAGAAGTTCGCCATTTCGCATCTTTTTAACGGATCTAAACTCCCCAATTAAATGAATAAGAGCTTTATTAATTTTGAAAGGAGACACTGCTGTAAAATTCGATTCGTCGCGCTTGATAATAAAAAACTTCGGATTGCTCGACAACACATTCTGACGCTCCCCACTAGGGGGAGAAAGGTTTTTTTTTTTAGTATCCATAAACGGACCGGAGAACTGGGGGGGAAAACGGGGTCGAGCCCCTGCATAGCCCCCCTACACAGGGGTAAGGCTAGATACGACAGGGTTCGCCAGCTAGCCCTGAAGCCTCCCGTATGAGATACCGCTTTGCCCCGGTACCACGCAGCCATCGGCACGGTCGCTGAACCTTGGCTTGGGATTTTGTTCCGAAATTTGGTAAGTGTGGTGAGGGAAGGAAGGGGAAAAAATCCCTTCCCGCCGAACTTCAGTTTGAGCAACTGGGGGGTCACTACTCCGCCAAGAGCTCACCCCGAACACACCACACCGCAAGCCCCCCCCCCCCCACCACGGCAAGGTAAACGGACAACGGGGGGGGGGGGGTACGTTTGTTTGAAAATTTAGTGTTTTTTGCTCTAAGTGATTTTAAAGCTAGAAATTGCAAACTGTAATTACCTGCCCTGGAGACATCTGCCAAATGAGTCCCCAAGCAGTCGGCCACTTCTTTGTGATCTGAGATGGTTTGACCAATTTTTACTAGTATTGGAGCGCAAGATGTTTTGTAGATTCCAGCTATTTTTTTAATTTTAGCCCACACGATCTTGGATGGGGTGGACGTGGTAATTGTGCTGATATAGGTTTGCCAAGAGAGCTGGCTCTTTCGTCGTATCCTACGAGCTTCAGCACGGGCTCGTTTTAGTGCCACAAGATGTTGGGTGGTGGAATAACGACGAAGTGTTCCATGCTTTCTTCTGGTTCTTATGTGCTTCCTGATAATCTGAATTCCACCAAGGCTTAGGAAACTTGATCCTACCCTTGGGGGTTTTAGGAATAGCTGCATTCGCTGCATCTGTGATAGTGTCGGTTACTCTGCTTACCGCCATATCGATGTCAATATCATTCAACAGTTCTGGTGTTACATCTGCCAATTGCAGACCTGCCAACCTTATGAAAATGAAAAAAGGAAGATCCGGTCAAAGCTTCAAGGGAGAAAAAGGGAGATTTTAAACGATGCTATAGTGAACAACAACAAAAAAAAAAAATATATCAGGCATTTCTAGTTTAAAGAAGACTAACGTAACATAGTAATTTTTTTCTAAAATGTAAAGATTTGTAGATTATGAATAGAATTAATAGACAATTTTACGTTGGTGTAGCTTTTGTTGTTTTTCAATATAATATATGTAATAATCTTTGCCCCTCCTCCCCCCCCCCCAATCCCACACACACAGAGATAATTTTGGGAAAAAGAAGGCCTGGAAAGATGGTTTACTTGCTGGCACACTTCAGCATTGACAGTTCTTTATTCTTCTTGTACAATTTCATTTAAAAAAAATAGTGATAACCATTAATTATCAATACTGACATGAATTACTTTAAAATGTACAGTTATGAAAGGAAGGAAAGTAAGGAAATTTAAATAATTCCGTTTTTGATACAATAGACATTTTTAAACGAGTATATATGTAACTTAAGCAAAATATTAAAAAAATTATGAGTAATTTGTATAAAGAAATTACTTCTAACTTATGTTTTTTTTTGACTCTTTAGCATCATAATAGCTCACGTCAAATTGAAAATCTATTTAGAGGTCAAATATGCAATAGTTTAAAAACAAAATTTGTGTTTTGATCATCCATCTTCTAATTGTGTTCTTTTATTTTTTTTAAATACCTCAATTTTTATTTATGATTTTTTTTAATACTAAAACTACAATTATCCCACTAAGTAAATGTTAAGAATGAAAACTAAATAAAAACTATCGTTTCGGCTGAAAAGAATTGAAACAAATCGCTTGTTTAGAGCAAATTTTGCCGAAATCTTCAAAGACCAAACATTTCAAAAAAAATATATATATATATTTGGATGAAAAATAACATGAAAAATTGTGAATTATCGCATTGTACACCACTAAGAAAGTATCAGAAGGCTAAACTTTCAAATCCTGTAAAGGATGCAAAAAGATTGCACACATATACTCACACACACCTTGGCGACGCACATCGACGCAAATTGCGTTTTGGGATCACAGCTATCAGCTCTGATAGCCGCGCGATCTATTGGGGTTGTGAAGAACTATATTTAACAGATGAAAGTATTGCTCAATTTTGAAAAAAAAAAAATCAAAATACAAAAATAGAATAAAAAACGGGAGAAATCAATATTCAAACGTACAATCGGGAGAATGGAGTAAAGAACGGGAGTCTCCCGTGAGAAACGGGAGAGTTGGCAGGTCTGCAATTGGGTGAAAACTGCCCAATCAGAGCGGTGAAGTCGAAATCGCACCGGTTGCTGCTGACAGCTGCAGCTTCCAGTGAAGGTTAGCTTCAGTGGAAAGTGGCCACTTGAGTAGAGACCATTTCCAACCTGAAAATCCCAAAGTGGCAGAAGTGTAGGTGAGCATATTGCAAGATGGATGGCGTGGTAAGTCTGCGTTGGAAGATGGAAATAAGTGTTGTCACCGTTCCTGAACGCATAGATCGTTGTCGTTAATAATATTTTCTACGATTAATCCTTTACTGTTGGAATCTGGACTCCCCCAGAGAGGATTGTGGCCACTGAAGTCCCCCAAGATGATGAATGGGGTAGAAGTTGATAAATCAATGTCTGCAATTCCACACTTCTTAAGTTATAAGAAAGTGGAATATACACTGAACACACTGTGACTAACGAGTAAAGGTGTACACGCGCGGCTACTGCCTGAAGGGACGTGTTGAGATTGAGTTGGCTAACTGCATGATCATTAGAGATCAGCACTGCCACTCCTCCACAACGACGGTCACCTGTCAAACAGTCCATACGGTATATATCAAAACCTTTTAGTCCGGGCTGTCACCAGGTGACAGGAATGTTTCTTGCAGTCAGAATATGGCCGGGTTTGTGATACTCGACAAGATCTTTGACGTCCGAGACATTATGTGAGTAACTCTGACAATTCCAAGAAAGAATATTCAGGGCCATGAAGAAGAAAGGGACAGAAAAACGGCCAAAACGAAGAAGAGCTCCACAAGAAAGAGGCTCCTTGTATATCTGGACTGAGGGACTAATATTTCTCAGCAATACTTTTGAAGCAGGTATTGAGCAATACACCGTCGTTTAAAACGTGTTGGCCACCCCAAGAAAGTGACATAACCGTAGAAGAAGCTTCTAAAATCGTACCACCAGAGCTATTTCATTTTATTGCATGGTGTGTGGAAGCTTCTGATGAAGTCTTGGAAGGAAGTTTTGTCATTGTGAATGAAGATGTTTTGTCTATCTCCCGAGATGTCATGTATTTGTCTTCTAGTGAAAAACACTCAACACGGAAACATTTAGCTTTGGGCATGACAATCAGACATTTGACTACGTCAGATTCCTTAATAAGTCTTTTAAATGGTTTAGAGTATTGTGTATCTCACACTGTTGTTCTACAACATGACCCAGCTTCAGCTTTGCAGCAATTAAATGCAAATTATTTAATACCCAAAGGCTTTACAACCCTAGCATGGGGCCTATCATGTAAGCCTGATCATCTCTTACTACCATTTACAAATACAGTCGAACCCGCTTAATGGAATATCCCGCTTAATGTAACACATTTTCAATGTCCCGAACCGTAGTAAATCATTTGTGTTAAATTTCTCGGTTAAAAGAATATCATGTTATGAAGCAATCCCGGTTAAAAGAATATTTTTTAGCCACGCTATGTCGATTTCTTTCCATTTCCAACCCTTTTTCCGGATTTCTCCTCCAGTAAAGATCAATAATGATTGTGAAGCTTATGGACGGCTTCCAAAAAGTGTTTTGTCACTTCGTTGAAAGGGTGCAGGGGCAAAAAAAGCGATTCCTGGAATTTGAAAGGAATGTTTCCCTAGTGTTGTATACTGTTTGTCGCAGCTACTGTGTATCGTTACTTCTGCTACAGAGAATGAACACTAACTTTCGAACAAGCGTTACCTTTAGGAACACAGAGGAGAGATAAAAGAATAAAAGAGTTATGTGCAAACCAACAGGTGGAAAGAATCGAGGAAAACGACGAGGCTGTGACGAATTTCTTCCGAGAATCGCAACGGGGGTCTACGATAAGTCTACTTTGCTGTTCTAAAATCATTTTCCAATTTTGCTTCGGCTGTGCATGTGCGTGTTTCTTCATAATGTCTTCCAAACGAAAAGACCTTACTTTGAAAAAAAAAGTGAATTTTATTGAGTATTAAAATTATAATAAATGTACGCAGTTAGAACTTGCAAAAAAGTTCGTCAATCTCAAGTTTCGAAATTGTTGAAAAATAAAGAAAAAATCCTAAATGACTGGAAATTAAACAAAAATCTTAATCAAAAGAGAAAACGCGCAGGGGAGGAATCAGAAGTTGAAGATGCTCCCTTTTGCTGGTTTGCTGAGAAACGGGCCATTAACGTTCCTATTAGTGGAATTTTATTAAATCAAAAAGCTGAAGATTTAGCAAAACAGATAAATATAACTGATTTCAAAGCAACAAATGGTTGGATGTGTACATTGAAAGAAAGGAACCAAATTTACCTCAAAAAAATTCACTACAAATTTCTGTTATGCGATTGGTCAACCAGTGATATGACTAAAATGTTCCCTAATTATTATATTTATGGAGAAAATCTCCATGGGTCATGTTTCCCTAGTTTCCCCTACATTGTCTGTCAATTAGCAGCACACCACTTCTAAAAAGTATTTATTCAATTGATAGAACAGCCAAGAAGTTTTCAATTATAGGCATCAAGGAAACTGATATTAAAGATGAAGGGGCATAAACTGCTTCGACCTCTGATGATGCTGACAGCGCAAGAATTGACTATTTTTGGCGAAAAATCACTCTTACAAAAAAAGACTTGGGTCACATCAAATATCCGTCTTTAGGTGAGCGGATCAAAGTCCGCTTGGCCTTGTCTCATGAAAAGAGTTAGTAGAGATGGGGTTTTCAATGTCTCGGAGAGTTCTATCAGAAGATAAATCTTTGATGTCGGAACGTGTATCGAATGACAGGCGTATTATGGGCGATTCTCTGTAAACTCGTCATTTTTCACACGAAATCTGTCCGGGCACGGTTTTTTTAAATGTTCGTATAATTATAATACTATTGCTCAGAAAATGAATCTATTACTTTAGTTTGAAAGAGGGCCAATTGAAGTTCGTGTTTTTCTGATAAATCATGATAGGGGGGCCAAGTAGCAGAAATTGCGAGACGTGAGACGTACGTCGCAGATTTTTCATTATTCTGCAGATAATTTTTAAAAGAAAAAGAAATAAAGAAAGAAAGGGAGGGAAAAATCAAATACAGCTCAACGAAAATTGAGAAAAAATAAATGTCTTTGGTGAGCCAGAGTTTTGCACTTCATCTTCGAAAAAAAAAAAAGGAAATTATCCGATGTTTTATACCTTCTTCATACATTTTTAAAATCCTCTCCTAATAGATTGGTAGGCAGATTAGCTGAGTGGCGCTGAAAATTGAAAAATAATGGAAAGATATTTCGTGATTGGTTTACTTGCGATTCTTTCACTCCTGCAGAAAACATTCATGTTGGGGTTGGAAGGGGCTAGCTCCTTGCTTGTAGTAAATGTAAAGAATCATGGATTCGCTGTTAGGTTAACTGTTTGTGCTTTCAAAAATAACATTTGTTTGAGTTGTAGTGGTCACTAAACGAGTTAATTAAGGAAAATGACTCTTTTCCCCTTTGGGGGTGGGCGATCTTTTTTTTCCCCCTATTATAATGGCTGTTTTTAAAGACTGCATCAAGCATGCCAATGGATATCCGCCTTTTCTTCAGTTTCATTTTTTCCCGATTTTTCGCGGCCAAATTTTTCGCTTTTCTCTTGCAGTTTTAATTTAAAAGAGAATTGAACTTTTAAAGTTAAAATAACTTCTTTTAAAAATGAAATAAGTTCATACTAAAAAAAGAAACCCCTCTCACTATTGAAAAAATTACGCAAATTTATGACAACAATAGTTTGATCTTGTGATATTAAAATCACACGAATGTTCTTTGCGATTTTAATATAAATATCGAGTGCTTTAAATTTTCGTATTCTCCATCACATATATCTAAAACCGTATTCAAACATCAAGCCTGTGCGTCCCCAAAAATCGTACAGCCTGTTTGAGACTTCAATTCTATTACATCCTGTGTATTTGATTTATTTTGAAAGGTGGAAATTGCTTTAACTAATACTATTTTAAAATGATTTGTTTTACTTTTTATTTCAATAATACATTCATTTTTTAAACTGCAGTTACATATTTTTAGGAAAGTACTGAATTTTAAAAAACTATCCACATAATTATTTCATTTGTTTCCAAAGTAAATATTTTTTTAATACTTGAATTTGGTTTTATGTTTAATAAAGTTCATACAAAAATCAATCTGACAATTGAAAACAATAGCTTTTACCGTATAG
>JAXGGA010023429.1:0-13486 GCA_038373865.1 Uloborus plumipes | reverse complement strand
GAAAACCAAAATTTTTTTTCTCAGCGTAGCTTAATCTTACTAAGTAATCACAAAGGAATACTCTAGGCGGAGGACATTTTTAAGCCAAAGAACAAAGAGCCAATATACGAGTAGAATACATAATACCACGATCCATTAGATCACTCGAAAAGCGGAAAACTAGCACTCGAATTACAGGATTTTCTCCGTAATCAACTAAAATATTCAACAGAGACCCTTTAATGATTTTCAGACTGAAGTCCAAAATCAACGGCGCCTGTTTTGTTTTCCATACATTGCTATTATTGTAAAAATAATGTTTAAATTCGTGCTCAAATATAATGAAAAGGGATGATTTTATTTATTAAACGGTCACTATTTATTTACAGTTTCCACACTAGACTATAGAGTTCCATAATTTTAACTGCCATTTTATCACTGATCCGTAGAAATAAATCTTCGAAGTCCAGCAGGTATCACACAAAAAAATTTGTTTAACGTAATTCCTAATTCAACCACAACTTCAACTACCTACCAAAAATAGTATTGCACTCGGAGGTTTTCTAACCGAAGTTGACTGTAAAATGGAATTTTCTGTTGAATGGGGAATTAAGTCGATCGAATTTTCTGATGTGTAATACCCACTTTAGGTTAAAAAAATGCTTGAAAAGAATAAATTCGAAACGAATTTTAAACAGTTATTGTTTCACTCGAGCATATTTTCTCTTAATTAAATTCAGCTCAATAAAACTAAACACCCGTAACATATTTTTTTTTTTTTTAACAACAGAGTCAGTTGGATTGCATAGTTCAATAACGGTTGCATGGAAACAAGTAATAAGAGTGAGTGATGAATACGCCAAATCAACGAATTGCCAAATATTCACTTGTTGCAATAGGTGGCAACTAAATACATAGGCATCAAAATTTAAAAAAAAATCTATTTTATTGCGTGCTTTCTTTCAAACGAGGTTGCGTATTGGCTACTAACAATTTGCAGGCCTAGTGCATTCCTTGAAACCGGCAATCATTTTTTTTAAATGTGGCACCACTATCGGCGAAAGCCATTGACACGAGAATTTTTACACTCAGTTTCCCACTAGAAAGAGGTACCTGGGCTGCATTCAATGCGAAACTGCATTAGCAAGTTAATTTTGCCGAGAGATACTCCATGCCAAATGAGAACCCGAGGGATCTTTTACATTACGCAAGATCATACGACATGAATGCTGTCGAATTTTTGAATCTTGAAAATCCACCAACTGGAGCCAGGTTTGAGCTTGCGCTTTAGGTGTGAAAAACCAGCATTTAAACCATTATACCACTCTGCCAGCACAAATACTATTTTATTTTAGGATAGACTTGAAACTTAAAAAAAAGGGGAGGGTAATTATTTAAATTACGTTATTATTACATAAACTATGCAGAAGCACAGCTCGCAAAGAGTAATTTCAATAAACTAACTAGCTGCCGGAATAAAATCGATATGCACAAACACATCATATTCCTGCCAACTAGAATAAATCGCAATGCAAAAAATTCGATATCGATTACGATAGCACGTGCGAGATCGATTACTGAAGAGCAGATAATGTGCAGCGTCATTCCAACAAATAGCTTTCTGCTCACGCTCTGATCTCTCTTTTAGATACATTTCACGGTATTTTTCCAGTTTCAATTTGAAGATCGAAATGAGTTAGTTACGAAAGAATACAGGGACATTTTTAACCGAATTCAGTATCGATTGAAAACTCTGCTGCACTGAAAACGCTTTAAAGGACGAATTACAATTTGTGATGTTATATTATGATGTTAACACATACAAAAATTTCGATGCAAAATAATCGAAATAATTAATTGATTTTATCATTCACCAAACTACTTTTAAATATTTAATAAGAGTTTGACGAAGCAACATAACATTTTGGCCCAACATTGCAAGTAAACTGTTGTGTCTTGAACCTGGCAACGAGCTATTTTACCAAGCTGTGTGAATTCCGCGGTTGCCATGGTTACTTTCTTGCAGTTGTTTTTAATTGTCTGTTCTAAAAGAACAGAATTGTAATGTTATGTCGTTCATGTAATTGTGCAAAATAAATACTTGTCGTGTTAGAATCTGATATAACCTATAACTAATATACACGACAAGAAGTTGGCGACGAGGATGGGATCATTATGCACTGTTTTTACAAGCTTTCAGTTATACCATCAGATACCGAAACACTAAGGATCACGGAAACGCGGATGCTCTGTCAAGATTGCCATTGAAAACCGAGAATGTACCACATGTTACAGACGCAGATGTAGCTAATATTTCACAAGTTGAAGTGCTTCCAATTACAGCTAGTGAAATTGCTAAAGCGACCAAATCTGATAGTAAACTGTTTCCACTTTATGAAAGTTTACGCACTGGAACTGAATTGCCATTGCCCTGGAAAGGCAAAGACGCTGAATTTTCTTTGCAACAAGGATGTATTATGTATGGTCATCGAGTTGCATTCCTGAAAAGTACCATAAAGTTGTCTTGGAAGAGCTTCATGTAGGCCATCCAGGAATTGTTAAAATGAAAGCCCTCGCAAGAAGCTATTGTTATTGGCAGGGTATAGATTCAAGCATAACTAATTTTGTCCAAAATTGTGCTGCCTGTGTGTCTACTAGAAATGAACCAGCAAGAAATAGGAGACATCCGTGGGAATGGCCGAATGGTCCGTGGCAAAGGATCCATATTGATTTCGCTGGTCCGTTTATGTGTATTTATAGTGAGTAAGTGGCGATCTTTTTCATCAACATTCATCTGTAGATATGCTTCGGTTAAATCTATTTTAGTAAAAGTCTCTCCACCGGCTAAAGTAGCGAAAATATCTTCAATTCTAGGTAATGGATACTGCTCAATATTTAGTCCAGGATTTATTGTCACTTTATAATCTCCACAGATTCGCAACTTGCCGTTTTGCTTCACAACAGGTACAATTGGAGTTGCCCAATCACTATATTTAACAGGTTCGATAATATCTTCAGACACTAGTCTCTTAAGTTCAGCTTCTATCCGTTCTTTTAGAGCAAATGGTACTGGTCGAGGCTTAAAAAATACTGGCTTGAAACCAGGTTTCATCTGTAGACGACAGCTAAAGTTTTCTAATTTCCCTATTCCTGGAGTAAAAATTTCCTCATGTTTCTGTAATAATTTCTGTAAATTATTGCTGCGTAAGTCAGATTTATCAGCACGAATAGTCTTGATTTCTTTCCAGTCAAGAGAGAAACTCCTTAACCATTCTCTGCCAAATACTGCACTCACTCTTTCATTTACTAAATAAATCTTTTCGGTGCTACTTTGATTCTTATACCGAACTCTGACTCGAGCTTCTCCAGCGGGTATGATAACAGAGTTGTAAAAATTACGAAGTATCAAATTTGTCGGTTTAATAGCTATCGATGGCCACAAATTCTTGAAATCAGTTACGTTCATACACGTGACTGCAGCCCCAGTATCTAACTCAAGGTCGCACTTTTGATTCTCTATAAAAATTCTCAATAAAATCCTATCTCTTGCGCGAGCTTTAGATTTAACATTAGGAACAGGGACACTGTCAGAACAAGACTCAATTTGTTTCACAGGTTCAGTTCGATTTTTCTTTGAACGGCAAACTTTCGCCAAATGTCCTTTCTTTTGACAATTTCGGCATTCTGTATCTTTGTGTTTACATTCATGAGCTAAATGTGATGCGCTGTCACATCTATAACATTTGCGAGATAATTTTCCTGCTTTCCTTTGAAGTTCCGGTTTTTTTAATTTATTCGGAACAATCTTTGAAACTTTATCTTCGGAAGTATACAGTTTATTGACATTTTCAGCTTTATTCTGAATTTCATACACATCACGTTGAGCCGATTCCATTGCAAAAGCAATTTTCTTTGCCTTGGCGTAAGTTAAGTTATCTTGCGCCAACAGATTTTTCTGAATATTTTCATTTCGTATACCCATAACTAGTTTATCTCTTAGCATGGTATTTAAATTATCGCCAAAATTACAGTTTATCGACAGTTTTTGTAATTCAGCACAATACATAGAAATATTCTCACCTTGTAACTGATTACGTTTGTAAAATCTGAAACACATCGAGCTTAACAATTGAATACTTAAGAGTTCTATTTGCCCATTATGGACTTCCATTGACTGTGGTGAGTGATAATGGTAGAAGTTTCATTAGCTATGAATTTCGCCAATTCCTGAAAATGAATGGCATTAAGCACATACCTTCTGCACCTTATCATCCTGCTACAAATGGGCAAGCAGAAAAATTAGTTCAAGCTTTTAAAGCATCCTTGAAATCCAGTCAAGGAGATCCTGGGGATATTAATGTGAAACTTCAAAGATTTTTAATGCAGTATCGTATAACCCCACACTCGTTAACAGGTGAAACTCCAAGTTTCTTATTTTTGAAGCGATGCATTCGTACTAGGCTCGATATTTTAAAACCGAATTTAAGACAACACGTAATGCAAAAGCAAAGCTCTCAATGTTTGACAGAAGTGACTCGTGAGTTTGTCGAAGGGGAAAAGGTAGCTGTTAGGAATTATGCAGGACCACCTAAATGGAAGATAGGTACTGTAATAAACCGTGATGGATCTTTGAGCTATAGCGTACAAGTTGGAAATGAAATCTGGAAACGACATGTCGACCAGTTAAGGAAGTGTGGACAATCCTTGGAAGCAACTGGACCAACACCTAATTATTCTGTTCCTGAAATTCCGGATCGTATGGAAGAACCAGAGCCTTTATCTGATTCAAGTGAGGTAGAAAAGTCCGACCATTCAGTTTCTGCGCCAGAACCTTCACCAATTCCTTTACCTGTTCCTACACCGGAGCCGAGCCCAGAAGTTTCAACTACTGTACCATTGCGACGCTCAACCAGAATTCGGAAAGCACCTAAAAGACTTGAGTTGTAACGTTACATTTAGTCGCAGAGGGACTGTTGTGTCTTGAACCTGGCAACGAGCTATTTTACCAAGCTGTGTGAATTCCGCGGTTGCCATGGTTACTTTCTTGCAGTTGTTTTTAATTGTCTGTTCTAAAAGAACAGAATTGTAATGTTATGTCGTTCATGTAATTGTGCAAAATAAATACTTGTCGTGTTAGAATCTGATATAACCTATAACTAATATACACGACATAAACAAAAACAATTTTCAAGCTGTTGAATTTTCTATTCAGTTGTGGAGTATTCAGAGTCCTCTTTAGAGGGCAAACTACCAAGAGTAGATAGCTTTTTTTTTGTTTGTTTGTTTTTGGCAGACAAATCTTAGTTATGCAATAAACGTAGTCAGAAATCTGACTTTTTATGAATGTACTTTCTCTTTCATTAAATTAGCAATGCAAATTAAGCGTCTATTTTTAATGATAAAAAGTTCGCAACAGCTATTTATATCTCTTACAAGAATTGTTATACGAGGAAGATTTATTTTCTTCTAGTTCTATGTCAATGGTTCAGGTCTAAAATAAACGCTTCAGAGATCTAAGTGAACCTGAAGACTTTCTCTCCAAATGCAAAAATATAAAAATATTTGCGAACAAAATCTTAAGATATGTTTCATATCGCAACTTTAAAAAATAGCCCCGTAAAATACGAGGTTTGATATTTATATTTCTCTCTTTCTGGCCCAATAAAATAAAACAAATATTTATGATCGAAATTGGTTTTATTGTTATGAAAAATGTTCTGCAAGAAGATCGATACACTTTTACATAGGTGTCGAACAAATTTTGAAGCATTTTCCCCACTCAGTTTCTGCCAAAATATGCATTTTAAAAGCATCAATCGCATCTTCGTGAGTAGAAAATACTGAATAGTGAATACGCTATTTATTTTCAATGTTCGGGAATAGTAAAAAGTCTGAGTCTGATCTTTTTAGGTAAAACTTTCCGCGCATTTACGCATGCGTCAGGTCTTCTCTGATCTTACCAAAATGGGGGTGTTAGGTAAGATAACAATAAGGGGAAGAATAATAAAAAGCATTTTGAGCCGCATTAAACAACGTAAAACGATGCTAATTTCAAATCCATAGTTCAGTTGAATGTGTCAAAAGAATATAGCAAATGCACGTTTTAAATTGAAAACTTCGGAAAGTTATCACCCACAACCCATCTACCTTTTTTTAAGTGGAACTGTTTGCGAGTGCTCGGCGCGGTTTTCATGGACAGACAGTACAAATTAGTGCTGTAGGGGTTTGATACATCAGCTCGATGTTTTGACCGGTCCAAAACTCCTTTGAGGCAATACGCGGGAGCTCGCATTATCGTGAAGATTGATTCGCCCCATCTTCCCCTTTTCCCCAACTTCTCCGATGGTTTCCGGCAAACAAATGGTCAGGTATCATTCAGAATAGACAGTTCTCGCTTGCTCTAATGCCACTGTTGCCAAGTGACCGATAATGCCGAAGAGACAGGCAACCATTTGCTTCAATGTGCTTCTCTCACGAACAACTGTCGTTGGATTTGGCTCCTTTTGAAAGACCAATACAGCCGATTGCTTCTTTGTTTCCGGGCGTATATGCATACTGTCCGTCCTTGAAAACCGTGCCAAGCACTCGAGAACCATTCCACTTAATTGTGAATGGGAACTTTCCAAAGTTTCCAATTTAAAACTTGCGTTTGCTATCTTTTTGACTCATTCAACTGAACTATGTATTTAAAATTAGCATCTGTTAACGTTATTTAATACGGCTAAAAATACTTCTTATTATTATTCTTTTCTTATTGCTATCTTACCTATCACCCCCTTTTTGGTAAGATAAGAGAAGACCTGACGCATGCGTAAATGAGAGGAAGGTTTAACCTAAGAAAATCAGACAGTATATCCATGTTTCGACACCTGTATAAATTTCATATATTACATATAATGCACTTTGAATGTTTTTTTTTTTTTTTTTTTGCTATTTCCTTACCCTAATCAACATGAGCATTTTTTGAGCGTTTGCCAGACTATACGGGATCCAACTCGAACACATTTTTAAAGGCCAAATCTTCCTGTATCTCATTGAATCTTTAATAATACTGCCGAAAGATACCTTAATCTCACGGTATGTTACATGAATATCACGTTTAATCAGTTCACTAACAGCATCGATATTTTCTATCACAACTACTGATTTTTTTACGACCTTCGAGAAACGAACCCGCAGCAAACGTCGACCAGGATTTAATTGGTAATTTAAGTTTTTTTTACAGAGCTGTGTAGGATGGTGTTGTATAAGGAATTAAGTTCATCACTGCACTCTTGCCTTAATAATCCATGTCAAAAAGTAGAAAAAATAGTCGCACAAAAATGTATAGGAGTCAACTCCATTTTTGCATCAGAATTTGTCAATTTACTATAAAAAATACAAATCATGCTGAAATGGCACAACGTTCTACAGGAGTTATGGTTAAAAAGTCAAATTATTGTTTGAGATTGTCAGTACATCAGCCATCACTTAACAATACTTACTGTTGCCAAGACCAGAAATATAAATAGCAACCCTCGTACTTTGCTCATAATTAAATTTCTATTAGTTGCAAGAAATCATGAATAGTTTTTGAAACTGGAATCAGGCATTGAGCCACCAGCAATCGCAGTTTATTTGAAAAATAATTTTAACGATTACCCTTCTTATACGACATACATTCATGCACAAAAAACCCAAAGTTTTTTTTAAAGGAATAATATACATAAAAATAGAGCATGTGTGAAAACACATAGAAAAACCTCTGGAGTTGAACTAGTTCGATACAATTCGTTAGATGACTACTACAACTGGATAACTACAATTCAGCTATTTTGAGGAAAACTCAACCATTTACTGTTTTTTCCTGGTTTTCGGAAAACGTAAGGATTAAATGGTATTACAAATGAAACGCTATTTTGCTACAATTTCTAACTGTTATGTCTTCCATCGAACAAAAATTTTCAGCAAAAGTGAAAAAGTCTGTTTGGCCTTTTACCTGATAGTAGTTTACTCATCCCCCGAATTAATCATGTCATTCACTCTTTTAACGATACGCATAGGTGCTAACCATCCAGCCCTTAAAATGTTACAGAAATATTTCCAGAACAAAGCATTTTCGTGCACAATACCCATTTACAGACAATTTAGATAACCTTGACTGTAGTTCACAACAAGGCCGTATTTAAGAGGTGGGCTTTTAGGGTTTAAATCTCGTCCGAAAATTTTCAAAGCTATTCCAAAAAAATGCTTTTCAGTGCAATTTTTTTGCTGAAAAATAATATTATTACTATTTAATTTTTAATTTTCTTTTCACTTTTCAATTTCCTTTGAAAAGTAAAATTATCATTATTGAATGATAGTATAAATTACTTGATTTATTTGTAGTATTCAGACATCTTTATTGTAGTTTTTGCAAATATAATTACATATACAGCAATACACCTTTGAGCGAAGATGCTTTGCATACATCAGAATTGTTTCTTTCATTGGAAAGATATCTTATTATTTTATTTTTCATGTTAATGCCTCTTAAGCATCTACTGTAACAAACAGCAATACAATATAAAACATAAAATCAAACTTTATCATATAGATTTTACAAGATCTGTTTTAGTAAACTCCCCGAAACAATAGTCTGATTACGGCCCTGGTCCCCAATAAATTATCCCCAAGCAACGTAATTAACACCATTAAAACACGCGGGTACGATGCAACACAACGTCCAACTTCCAACATTTTCCTTTAAAATAGCGTACATGTTTACATTATGGAAAACCCAACTTCGACCGAAAGAGCTTTATAAATTTCCACGGCAAGTTAAGTTCCCCGTTTCGCTTGCACAAATCATCTGGCTCCTCGCCTCCATAAAGCCAATTCTACCATCGAACCGAATATTAAAGGCAACGTCGTCAAACTGAAAACTTAACGGGAAGTTGAGTTTCCAATCTTCTGTGAAGTTAAGATTCGATGATGAAAGGGGGGGAGGTTGGTCAGCAAGTAAATAGGATGGAAAAATTTACAGCAGAAAATGTGTTGAGCAGGGATGGTTTCAAAATCAACATTTTTAAAGAGCATCAAAAAATGCACACACGTTTTTATGTTCACATGAATGATTTCATGAGTTTAAAAATATTCTTAGTAGGGTGATGAATACTGCGTTTGCATAAGATGTGTCAAAAACTTCAAATTTATTTTATGCTATAACGAATGAATCCTTTTTCTCAAAATAAAAGCCAAAGAAAAAAGACATTTCCTGAACAGAATTTAAAAAAAAAAAAAGAAAAGAAAAGAAAAAAGGATTGCCTTTAAGCTGAACAGCTTTGAATTTCATTTATAAAAGAGGAACAAATACATATCGTTTCACGGTTAAATAAATAAACACTTCAACAGAAATTACGTATAGTTAGTTCTTTTTTTGATTTCATTAATTGTGATAACTATTCAATTCACTTCAATAAGCCCAAGAAAATTTTACATTTATATTAAAGAACTTTTCTTTTCTTTATTTTTTTTCTTTTCCTCTCGCTTTTGTTTACAACTAATACTGTTTTTGCGGTTACAAATTTTATTTAATGGCATCATATCTCGTTTTGTGACAGTAATGAACCTATATATGTACCTCTTTAGTAACCCACATGGGTAGACAGCTCAAAATATTTTGCATTCAAAAAAGGTGAGGTTACTACAAAATTAGAAGGGATGCTAAAAATAATTAACGGTATAAAAGCAAATTTGAAGAGAGAGAGAGAAAAAAAAATGCAAACACGAACTTAGGCTACAAGGAGCCTCTTTTTCAATGAAAAATATTTGAGCTTATGGATGTTGAGCCATCTGAAAAATTTGCTTTTGGCTTTTGTCGGATGACTTTAAATCCATAAATTCACACATTTTTGTACTAAGAAAGAGTCTCTTGTAGCACTCAAACACGCATCTGTAATTGTTTTGAGAGTCTCTGTGCTTTTACAATGTTGATTATTTCTACGTTTTAGAAAACTAAAAATGCTTCAATAAGGGATGTATACAATATAGATCTACTTTAATTTTTGCTTGAAGATTCGACAATAGTATGGTATATATCATTTACTTTAAAAGTAGAATCGAAAAGCAGGTTACTGAGTTAAGATTATTAGCGAACGATTACAATTTCAGAAGGCGAGAGTTTAGATAAAAATCGATTGTGGTCTTAACCAAAAAAGATTTAACGGTGAGAAAAATGAAAACAACGAAGATTGTTCTAAAAATATAATACAATCGATTACAACTCATTGTAATCGAAATGATTATTAATCATGCACTATCTGCTGCCGACATAATTCTTGTTTTCCTTTCCATTAGTTTCCCTACCTGAAATTGACAAAGTATAAAAGACAAAAAAAATAAAAATAAATAAATAAATAAAAATTAAAATTAAAAAAAAAAATAATAAATAAAATCCTGGACAAAAAATAAATTCTCAGAAAATTTTAAAACATCCCGAGAATTCTTTCGAGGATGTTTTGCTGGGAATAATTAATTACCGAGCTATAACGACTCTCCTTCTTTATTCTTAATGAGTTAAGGTCTGACGATCACGGCAAAATTCGGAAGACACGCGAGATAGATGAGTTAGATGCTTTTGTGTTTGAAAACGCAAGAATCGATAGGTAATGTCCACTATTCAGCTTTATCTCAATTCGCTTCGTATATTTCCTTTACACGCAGAAGGGGCTGTCTACAAATGATGTCACGCTTTGGGGGGAGGGGGAGGGAAATTCTGTGACAAAGGGGAAGGAAGGGCAAGAATTTTTTTCTTTTTGCTTACCCAGTACACAGCAAAAATAGATGTTGTTTTTAGTTTTTTCTCAGCAAAATTAATTTTACAGTAATAAACTGCAAAATTGCTAATTTTACAGTAGCAGACTAAAATTGCTAGTTTACAGTAATAAACTACAAAGTAGCTAGTTTCACAGTTTATTACTGGGCATTTTTAAACTGGAACCTCTGCTACCAGTGTTATACTGTTGCTTTTACAGTATAACACAGCTAATATACAGTATATACAGGTCATATTTTTAATTTTACAGTAATAAACTGTAAAATTGCTAGTTTTAGTTATTAACTGTAAAATAGCTAATTTTACAGTTTATTACTGTGTTTTTACAGTTTTAAATTGGAACCTCGGCTGCTGGTATTATACTGTAAAAACAACAGTTCTTTTTTTGCGGTGTAGATGCAGCAGATTTAATTTTATTTTATAATACATTTACTGCGCAGACTAGAAACAATTTTTGCCACTTAACTTCGGCATATAAATGGGCAATTACACGATAACAAACGTATGTTTTTTACAAAACAGCTTACAACGACTAAAAATGTTAAATTCTTGTTTTATTTTACAAACTAAATGAAGAAAATTGTCTTGAGTACCATACAATGCCGTCAAATTTTGAACATTTCCAGAACAAATATTGAAATAATAGCATTTTCTCCGTAACGGAGTCAAAAGAGCCTAAGATAAATGTTTAATCTAGAAATCATCAAATTTTAACTGCATTTTATAGAAGTTGAGTCAGGGGCAGAAACAAAGGATGGCGGCGATTGTCCCTCCCTTGAGGGACTCTTCTCCAGGAGTTTTTCGATTTTGAAGTTCAAAAAAGGCAATTTTAGATGATCTTCGATGATACTATGAGAAGTGGTTGGGATTCGGGGCTCTGATCTGGATTTTTTTCGAAATTGAAGACCGAAACATTTGTAATGAACATGCATTGATCAGGATATGTGGCAAAAAAGGGGGGCCAACTAGGAAAAAAAAATTGCCCCTCCATTGGAAAATTTCTGGATCTGCCCTTGAGTACAGTCCATGTTTTTCAAAACGACATGCAACGAAACAAGGACTTAGTATATTGGGGTCTCTGAAGGCTAGTTTGTGCAGCGATCGATGCTTTTTCTTCTTCTCTTTTTTTTTTTTTTTCAAAATGGAATGACCCAAATGCAGCTGTCCCATTTTTCCGGACTCTCTCCATACACTTAAAAAAAATAATAAAATTATGAATGGTTGTAAATAAGTGCAAACACAAATAATTTTCCCTCTTTCCCACTAACGCTGAGCACAAAATATTTCAATTATTCAGAACTTTAAAAGAACGAACAATATAAAATAATTTTTTATTATCTGTGCTTTTACATAGCTGAAACAATTCTATCAATATCAAGAAAGCAAAACATCCGGCTTAGAACGGAATTGAAGCAGTTCCTCTTTTTGAAGCTTGGGAGGAACTTTACCGCTCAAACTCATAGGACATGTGAAATTCGGAAAAAAAATGATTAATAAAGAAAAAGCTTTTTACGTGTTGTTAAAAATATTATATGCTTTGTAGTGAATAAGAGATTCTTACTTATATTCTTCACGAAATAAGTTTCACACGATTTTTTTTTCCCATTCACTAAGAATTTTTACTATTTGTTATACTTATTATTTTAAATTAATTTCTTATTCAAAAAAAAAAATGAATCAATCTTAATCAATAAATTTGTTACCTTAATGTTTATAATTAGTCCACACAAAAACAGATCAAAGATTTAATGCTTTGAGTAGATGGACAAAACCAACGTAATTAGGCATACATTTAAAATGAAAACTGCATGCACCAGACATATGCTAAAAAGGAAAAAGGTAAGCAAACAGTGTTTTAAGTCCCAAATCAGTGTGATATGATAAAATAAAAAATATCTCTTAACACTAGGAAATTATTTTGCTGCTTCAACTGCACTAATTTAAAAAAAAATATTTTAAATCACATATATCATGTTGTTTAAAATCAATCAAACTGGCAGGAAAACTTTGAGCCATGATAATAATTTAGTTTTAATTCTGTTACATTCTTTTTTCTTTCGAATCACAATTTTTTTTCTTTATGAATTATTCTTCAGTTTTATAACCAATAGAAGCATTAACTTATCAATATATGGGTAGGGCAGTTAAAATGAAGCGAAACTGGGTCAGTTAAACCTGAAAGATAGTTACTTTTCCCCTCACATTTGGAAACAATGAAATACGACAATGTGTCAAGAAAAAATTGGATAACACTTAGAAAGAGAAGTAATTTAGCAACGAATAACCGAAGCATAGATTCACGAAACATCAATAATTGTCAACCTGCAGGTTGTCAAGGCTACCTAACAAGATAAATGGCTAATGTCAAATCGGTTAACTGAAAGCAAAAAGGTGTCACTTGACTGCCTAAAATAATAACAGTAATAAAGCACTTCGGGAATCCAATAGAGAGATTTTTTTTAAACTATCGTACGAAAGTGAGGACATAATTAAGCAAGACTATTTTCGCTGTGTTAGAACTTGTGTAATTTAACATTAACTGGCAGTAACGATCCGTTCAAAATTTGTTATTTTAATGTAAAAGAATCCATATTGTCAGTACAGTAAAATATCATTACATCGAACAACATTACAGCGAATATTTATTTCAACAAAATAAGTGTCCATCCCTGTTTGCTATTGTTCTCCAGTCCATGATAAATCAAACAGTAT